>JAFLJL010006778.1:0-2500 GCA_018398815.1 Conus ventricosus
ACACACAACACACGATTTATGATAAAAGGAGACGGAAACGAAAAATCAAGTTTAGATTGTAAACGAAAATCCTTCTCTGCAGCCACGTGTGTGTGTGTGTGTGTGTGTGTGTGGTGTCATAAACTATATGTATACAACACACACACACACACGCGCGCGCGCGCGGACACCACACACACACACACACACACACACACATACACTTACATACAAACAGACATGTATGCATATACGTACGTTCAAGTAGAGAGAGAGAGAGAGAGAGAGAGAGAGAGAGAGAACCGTCATTGGCTTCAAGTTACCGGTATACGGAAAGTACAGACGCAATATGGAGGCCGGCTCACCTTTGTTGCCTACGTTGGCCTATTAACGGTTTGAATTTCGAAGTCGACAGTCACGAAACTTTTGGAGTCAGTGTAGGTGGGTACGTATAAATGTGGGTGTCGTGCGCTTGTTGTGTTACTCATTTCCCTTGGACTGTTGCGTTTTAACGGTGGTACGCAGCACGGACTTCTATTTTTACTCCCGGTCTTTTCATTGATCGAGTGGCAGGAAAGGGGGCGGGGCCTAACCCAGAGAAAGACAGCCCGCGAGTGGTTGGCCGCGCTCCCGCTTGCTCCCTCTCCCTTACCAGCCTCTCACCCTCCGAAGCCGCGCGCGCGCGCGGCGCTGCTTGCTGACAAGACCCAGCGCCACCGCAAGACAAGCTACCAGCGCAACCACCAGCAACTACAGGCCGCGCGAGCGCGCGGGTGTTTCTCCGGCGGGCAACACCAACCAGCGAGCCTCGGTTGTTGTGTGTGTGTGTGTGTGTGTGCGCGCGTGTGTCTTGTGTGTTGTCACTCACTGCACGAATCGAATACGGTCGCAAAGGGAAAGAATACACGGGTGGCTGGTACAACGCTGTGTGAGCGTGTGTGTGTGTGTGGTGAGGAGGGGGTTGTGTTGTGAGGTGTGCCGTGATCCTCGCCTGTTGGTTCCGTCTCCTGCCTGGTCGGTCACTGCCGCTCAAAGAAGGGAGCGGAGAGAGTGTGTTCAGGGTGCCGTGGAACGGGGAGGTGCAAGACTCCAGCTCGCCTCTTCTTACTTTTGTCTCCCAGAGAGAAGAGAGCGACGAAGTGTGTGGGTGTGTGTGTGAGACGAGTTCGTCTTTGTTGTGTTCGAACACAGAACCTCCTGAAAAGTGACGATCGGCGCGTGGATTCTTGTTAGCCCGGAGGAGAGAGAGAGAGAAGACAGAAGTCGCCCGGAGAGAGAGAGAGAGGGGCAGAAAGATAGAGAGAGAAAAAAGGGGATGAAGAGACGCCATCTCTGGTGGTTTAGTTTAGTAGTCGTGGAGTTAGTTAATGTGTGATTGCTTCAGCCGGCAAGCCAAAAGCCGAGGAAACAGTGTGTGGGAAAGAGAGAGAGAGAGAGGGAGGGAGAGAGGGGCGGCTTCGTACCGAGATTGTTCGTATGGTGAGTGAGCCGACGATTGAGAAGAAGGTAACTAACGGTGGATAGTGTTTCAGCCCGGGGAGGGTGGAGTGTGGTGTGGTGTGTGGGTGTGTGTGTGTCGTGTGAGGTGGACCCGGCGAGGCCGTAAGTAGTCAGGGTGGCTGACTACATCATACAACCACGTCCTGCCTCTCCACCCCACCCGACGATGCTGGCCCACCGGTGATGGCTTCGTATGGTCAACATCGTCATTGTCGCCTGTCGTAGTCAGTGGCCTTCGGGACAGAGGAGAGGAGGAGTTGTGTCAACTGCATACCCTGGGGAGTATTGTCCGTGTCGTCGTCGTCGTCGGGGAGTGTGGTGCGTGATGCGGCGAGGAGGAGGAGGAGGAGGCGGCGGACGAGGGGCTGTGTGGGGGTGGTCGGGTGGTGTGGGTGTTGTACTACCTGGTGCTGCCCCTGGCCATGTCGGTGGTGTCGCTGGTGGACAGTGGCGTGCGCCGCCCACCCATCTACTGGAACGCCTCCAACCCTATGTGAGTACTTGTCGTCGTCGTCGTCGTCGTCGACGTTTGTTGTTTGTTGTAGTCGTAGGTAGGACGTCAGCTGCAAAGTGCAGCTCAAACGCTCTCTGCCTGTCTGTCCGTTTGTCAGTCTGTCTGTCTGTCTGTCTCTCTCTCTCTCTCTCTCTCTCTCTCTCTCTCTCTCTCTCTCTCTCTCTCTCTCTCTCTCTCTCTGATCCCCCTTCTCTAGGTCACTGTACTCAGTTCAAGCTGGTCTGGTTGTCCACGTGTTCATCCCAACCCCTTCTCTCAGCCCCCGTCTACCTCTAGCCCTAATCTCTCTCTCTCTCTCTCTCTCTCTCTCTCTCTCTCTCTCGCTCTCGCTCTCTCGCTCTCTGTCAGTTTTTAGATTCAACTTTTAGGCCTACTGCCTAACTAGAATTAGTTGAGAAAATATGAAGAACTTTTGAGAATTGTTTAAATGCAATCAAACGCGGACGCCTTTCACAGTGACACACACACACACACACACACACACACACACACACACACACACACCAC
>JAFLJL010006778.1:7500-17661 GCA_018398815.1 Conus ventricosus
CCTCCATTCCAACCCCCCTACCTCGACATGCATTGTCCTTGGATGGTTTTGTTGGTTATTCTGACTGACTGAAACCAATTTATTGTCAGATGAACTCACGGTTGTACTGATGGTTGGTTATTCGTCCCGTCTTCCCTAACACGTTTGTACGAGTTGTGGCCGCTTTCAATCGGGATGTAACTTGGAAGTTTTAACAAAGATATAGTATTATTAACAGCTCTCTGACAAAGACAACAACAGGTCTCTAACAAAGATATGAACAGCTCTCTAACAAAGATATTAGCCATCTAACAAAGATAATAGACATGAACAGCTCTCTAACAAAGATATGGACAGGTTTCTAACAAAGATATGAACAGGGTTTTTTAAAACAGAGATATGAACAGCTCTCTGACATAGATGAACAGCTCTCTAAGAAAGATATGAGCAGCTGTCTAACAAACATATGAGCAGCTCTCTTACAAAGATGCGAACACCTCTCTAACAAAGATATGAACACGTCTCTGAGAAAGATACTGACAGCTCTCTAACAAAGAGATATGAACAGCTCTCTAACACAAACATTCGCAGCTCTCAAACAAAGATATTATGAACAGCTCTCTAACAAAGATCTTACAAGCTGTCAAGTCACACTCAGACCTTTATAGTGTTTAGTTTATTAGTAGTAACTTGCCTGTGACGGTGTTCGTTTCAGCAAGGTTGTGAATATGAATGGCGCTGCGATCAAGCAACCAATCGCAACGAACTTCATACAGAATCCAGCGAATCACGCAGCGCAACATAGACATTAGATGGAAAAGAGAGAGACGGGGGAGGGGGTGGGGGAGGGGGTGGGGTGGGGGGTTACTAGAACAAAATGTAGATTCATCTGCTTTCATATAGCATCCAATGTGTATTCCACACACACACACACACACACACACACACACACACGCGCGCGCGCACGCACGCACGCACGCACGCACATACGCACGCACGCACGCACACACACACACACACACACACACACACACACACACACACCCAAGTTCGTTGCTATCTTAAAGAACTAGAGGTCAGGAAAGGAAAGGAGATCTTTTCTGTTTGTGTTCCACCTTTACTTTTTATCAGTTTATTTACTTGTTTGTTAAGTAATTCATTCATTTATTTGCTTATTTATTTCATTTACCTATTTTATTGATGTATTTATTCACTTATTTATCTCGTTATTCATTCATGCATTTATTTGTTATTTTATTTACTTAATTCACTTACCTATTTATTTACTCGTATATTTATTTAATAATTTATCTTTTATTATTCATTCATTTATGTATTTGTTTGTTCATTCCTGTCTTTGATCGTGTCGTCTTCCTGAAGCGTCGTCAGTTGCCGTGACGCCCTCTGGTTGGTCGATGAACGGCCCGGCACTCTCACTCACAGTCTGTCTGTCTGTCTGTCTTGACTGACAGTTGACTTCTTTGGAGGTCAGTTCGCTGACCGGACTCGGCTCCGCCAGAAAGCTCAACAACACCCCCCCCCCCCCCCCCCCCCCCCCCCCCCCCCCCCCCCCCGGGAACGGACTGGACTGATAAGTTAAAACAAAGTGAAACAAAACAAAACACAAACACAAAAAGGAAAAAAGAAAAAGAAAAGAAAAGAAACGAAGAGTAAAAGAGGATGGGATGGGGTGGGGTAGGGGGAGGAAATTGGTTTAGCGGGCCGAGGATTGATAAATTTGCTTTGAAACCATGTAGCCCCCGCCCCCCCCTCCCTCCACACACACACACACACACACACACACACACACACACACACACCACACCACACACACACGCACACACACACTCCCTCTCCCCCAGTGCCCTCCTTGTGTTTTCTCTTGCCCCCTTCATCTCCTCACCAATTGTTATTTCTATCAGTCTTTCGTGTGTGTGTCCGTGTGTGTGTGTGTGCGTGTGTGTGTGGTGTGTGTGTGTGTGTGTGTGTGTGTGTGCGTGTGTGTGTGTGTGTGTGTGTGTGTGTGTGTGCGTGTGTGTGTGTGTGTGTGTTCTCCTTTTCCCTGTTCTTCTTTCTAATTTTGTTGTTGTTGTTGTTCTTTTCTTTGGTGTATATATCTTTCATTTTTCTCAAGTTCTCCTTTCTTTCTTTCGTTTCTTTTCTTTCGTTCTTTGTTTCTGTGCCTGTCTTTTCCTTTTCTTTCGTTCTTTCGTTTGTCTTTTTATATTTCTTTTCTTTGTTTGTTTTCTTTTCAGTGTTTTTTTTTTCCCCTCATCAGAAATCTTTTTTTTTTTGTTTCAACTTTTCATGTTTCATTTTCTTTTGTTTCATTTTGTTTTGTTGTGTTTTCTTTTGTTTCGGTTTTTTTTTTTCTCCTGTACTCTTTCTTTCTTTTTTTTTCTCTTTTTCTCTTTTTCATTTTTTCTGTCTGTCTTTTTTTAATAGCCCATCTTCCCTCACTTTGGCAGGAAGCGGCCCCAACCCAAGTGCGCGCGGGGGGATTTGATAGATAAACCACGCCAGCCCGCCGCCGTGGAAGCTCTCTTCATTTTTCCTTTCCCTTCTTTTCTTTCTTCCTTTCTTTCTTTTTTCTTTTTTTTTTTTTTCTTTTTCTTTCTAGCGCCCATGTCTTTCCAAAGCCTTTCGTTTGAGGCTGTTAGTTCTTGCTTCTTGAGAAGCTCTTGTGCTTCTTGCTGCTGCTGCTGCTGCTTCGTCTTCTCTGTCATTCTCCAGTTTGTTTATTTGGTTTTCTCCCTCCCTTCCATCCTCCTTCCTTCCCTCCGCCGCCGCCACCCTCCCTCCCCCTTCCTTCCCCTCTTTTTTTTCTTCTTCTTTTTTGTATTTTTGTTCTTCTTCCTGCCTTCTGTCGCTTTTCTTGACGGTCTCGGGGTTTATCTTTCTCTGTATATACGTTTACGCGCGGCAAAGATCTGTGTGAGTTAAGTGGAGAGGTCTGTTTCTGACTCTTGTCTCTCCGTGTCTCTGTGTTCCTGTCTGTCTGTCTGTCTGTCTGTCTGTCTGTCTGTCTGTCTGTCTGTCTGTCTGTCTGTCTGTATGTTTTTTATGTTTGTATGTATCTGGTTTTTTTCTGACTCTTTCCCTCCCTCCCTCCCCCTCCCCTCTCTGTCCTCTTCCCCCTTTTTCTCCCCCCCCCCTCTCTCTCTCTCTGTGTCTCTGTCTCTCTTTCTCTTTCTCTCTCTGTCTGCCTCTCTGTCTCTCTGTCTCTGTCTCTGTCTCTCTCTCTCTCTCTCTCTCTCTCTCTCTCTCTCTCTCTCTCTCTGTCTTTCTCTCTGTCTCTTTATCTCTCTGTCTTCTCTGTCACTGTCTCTCCCCCCACCCCCCACCCCCGTCTCTGTCTTTCCTCACCTTGTCCCCAAACCCCCCCCCCCCCCCCCCCCCCCCCCCTTTCTGTCGGTGTCTCTCCCTTCCTCCACCCCCCGCCCCACCGCCCGCCCCCCCCCCCCCCTCCCTCCCCTCTCTCTCACTCTCTCCTTGTTCCCCTCCCAAACGTCATGAACAGCATAACGTCCGTTGTGTAAACTGTAGCTCATGCGCGATAAGTGGAGCCCCCTGAGCCCCCCCCCCCCCCCCCTTCCCCCTCCCCCTCACCTTTCTTCATCTCTCCCTCCCTCACCAATTCACCCCCCTTCCAGTCCACCACCTCCCCAGTCGACCTCTCCGCCCGTCCGCTACCTCCATTACTCACGTAGCGCACACCATCCCCCCAGTTCATTTTGCAAGGGGCTCGCTTCCCCCCCCGCCGCCCCCCTTAGGCCCCTCTCCCCTCCCGTCTCTCCCCATCCCCCTCCCTCTTTGCCTGACTCTATTGTTTACCCTTCTGTCACGCAGTTTCTCTCCTCTCTTGTTCTCTCTCTCTCTCTCTCTCTCCTTCATCTCTCTCTCTCATCTCTCTCTCTCCTTCGTTCCTCTCCTCTCTCAGGTCTACCTCTCTCTCTCTCCATTCTCTCTCTCCACGTTTTCTCTCTCGCTCACTCTCATCTCTCTCTCTCTCTCCTAGGCTCTTTGCCCCCCCCTCTCTCCCCTCTCTCTCTCCTCTCTCTCTCTCTCCCCTCCCCCCTCTTACCCGTGCCTGTTATCATTGCCCAAGGTTGACACCATGCAGCTTGCGGTGATGGTTTGGAATGTCTTCTCGTTGGCTAGTCTTTACTTTGTTTAGCTAGCGCGTGCGTGCGTGCGGTGGGTGGGTATTTGTGTGGTGTGTGGTGTGGTGTGTTGGTGCGTGCGTCGTGCGTGCGTGCGTGCGTGCGTGCTGCGATGCGTGTGTGTGTTTGTGTGTGTGTTTGTGTGTGTGTGTGTGTGTGTGTGTGCGCGCGCGCGTCTGTTGTGTAGTGTGTGTGTGTTGTGTGTTGTGTGTGAATATTGTAAAATTCATTCTGTGGGATGTTTTTTTCGTATCTCCAGGCACTACTTACTTACTCCCCTTCTTCCCTCCGCCTCCTTCCCCACTCGTTTCCTCCCAAACCCCCTCTCCCCCCCACCCCCCTCACTCCTCTCCTCTCTCTCTCTCTCTCTCGCTCTCGTCTCTCTCTCTCTCCTCTCTCTCTCTCTCTCTCTGTTGCCGTGTCTTTCACATTTCCACCGTTTTGAGTTTTAGACTAAATGTTGTCTGTTATTTTATGCGTTAGACAAACCCTCACCCGCAGCGTAGAAAGGGTCCCCCGGGGCCGCGTTCTTTTTACTGTGGGCAATAAGTGCGGCCTCTTACTTCACTGTATCACTGATAAGACGTGTTAAAACAAAAACTAAAACAAAACCAAAAAAAGAAAAAACAAAGTTGTAACTTTTTTCTCTTGTCTTAGAGAATGAGTGTTGAGGGAGAGGGTGGTGTGGTGTGGTGGTGTTTGTGTGTGTGTGAGTGTGTGTGGGGGGGGGGGGGGGGTTGTTTTTTGTTAAAAACAAGAGGAGAGAGTGCTTTGAAACTCCAAAACAACGCGAAGACAAATCTATACGGACGGACGGAACGAACAGGCAGATGATCGAACTGAGAGGAAATGAGGAGAGAGAGAATAGCGCGAGAGAGAGAGAGAGAGAGAGGAGAGAGAGAGAGAGAAGGGGAGAGAGAGAGACAAAGAGGAGAAGAGAGAGAGTGAGGGGGGGAGGGAAGGGTGAGGAGTGGGGGTACGAGTGTACCACATTCCTCTCCATTCACGATGTGGCTCGCCCTTTTGTTTCCGCTTGCGTAAGTAACTGCAGTGTTCCCCTTGCCGGAACTCTTATCAACCCCAGCAGATCATTTTTCCATTTATGCCCTCGCTCCTGGTGGAGCATAGGCACATCAACGACCCTTCCCGATCGCGCCTCTGTTCGGGCTGTTCTGGTCATTCTCCATCCAGTTGGTCCCCTTGTTGTTTCAACTCCGCCTCAAGTTCTCCGTCTAGAATATTTTTCCAGCTGTTGCGAGTCCGGCCTCTCTTTCATATATCCGTGCGGTCCAGGTCAGGGCATTGGCGTGTGGTGCTGGATGCTGCTTCCTGAAGAGGTGGTCCGATCCAGCCCCACTTCTTTCGCATTCTGCTGTGGCCACTGGTTCCTTTCCAGCACGCTCCCACAGATCTTCGTTTCGACCTTGTCCTGCCATCGGATTTTGTAGAGCTCCTCAGACAGGTTTTGAAGAATGTCTAATCTTTTGTGCATCGTCTGTGGTTTTGTTCGCCCGTCCTCGCATCCGAAGGCAGGAACTGATTTCACATTGGAGTTGCAGGATGCTGATTTGGTTCTTATGCTGATTCCTCCAAGATGCCCAGATGTTCTTGAGCATTGACGAAAGCTGCTCTTGCCTTTCCGATTCTGGCTGTGACGGTCACGGTCAGTGCCTCCCTGTTGGTCAACCACCTTTCCCAGAAGACGAAAGACTCCAACCTCCTTATGGGGCTCTCCATCGACTGTGACTGTGTGTTGGCAATGGGTGTTGAATTTTCATCAGCTCGGTCTTCTTCCTGTTAATCTTGAGCCCGCTGTCCCCGGCTGATGTGGTCTCCAACGAGTGGCATGTCCCTGCATAGTGCTGAGTGACAAGGAGCTCCAGTCGTCAAACGAATCAAGGTGTCGACGAGCTGCGTCCATAGTGACCACTGTAATACCGTTTTGTTTCTGGCCTGTTATGTAGTGGTCTTCATTAACCAGTCAATGACCAGGAGGAAGAGGAACGGCACAGCAGGCACCCTGCCGAACCCGTCTACACCTCGAAACTTTCCGGACAAGGTGGCCGGCGTGGGCAATCCTGCAGATCATGTCCTGTAGGTGCACCGGATGAGGGAGATGGATCTTCTCGGGACATCCGTAATGCCCAGCAGCTATCCACAGCATCTCTCTGTCCACACTGTCGAAAGCCTTTCTCATAATCTATGAAAGTTGATGTAAAGGGGGAGTTCCACTCCAGCACTGCTCCCACGATGATGCGCAGGCTGGCGATCAGGTCGGCACAATGATTTGATCCTGCCGGAAGCCTAGCTGCTGTCTCGGAGCTTGGGTCGACATCCTCTTTCATTCACTCCAGTAGAACCCTGTTGAGACCTTTGCCTCTGGCGTTTGAACAGGAGCATGAGCCCTCCGGTAGTTGCGGCAGTCCCTGAGTCTCCTGTCCTTTCGGCAGCTATTATGACGATTCCTTCTTTCCCTGAGCGTACCGCTCCTCCTTCCCCTGAATCCTTGCTGAAGAGCAGTATAGCATGTTTGACAGCTTCTCTATGTCCTTCTTTGAGGCTTTCTTCATCTGCTGGTATCTCGTCCGGCCCGCAGCCTTCCCATTTTCAAGAGTCATGATGTCCTTCTTGGAACTCAGCCTGGAGGTTTGTCACAGCTGATGGGCAGGTCAGTCTCTGCAGGTGGATGTCTGGTGTGTGCTCAGGGCGGCGTTCAGCAAGCTCCCGGAAGTGTCTTCCGATCGATTCAGCTGTTCCTCGGTTGTTGTCAGTGGGTATTCCGTTCTTGCCTTCACTGGCTTTGTCTGTCTGCTGGAACTTACTCCGTCAGCTTCTTGGGCCCCAGGTACAGTCCTTCAGATCCCCTGTTCCTGCATCTGCCTCGCTGGCTGCCAAGTCGTCAAAGTAGTCACTCTTGTCCGTCTTGAATGCTCTTCTTTACTTCTCCGTTCGCTGCTTGTTGTGCTCTTCCCATGCCATTGGCCCTAGCGCTCCTGTTCGGCTCGTGTTCATGGATGCTTTCTTCTCCTCCTTGTTTCCCACTTGTGATGGTGTCGGCAGAGATCCATCTTTGGCTGGGCCTTCTTCTTGCCAAGGATCTCTTCACAATGTGGTCATGCCAGAGCTTCTTGCATTGTTCCCACTGTGTCCTTGATGCCGTCTCACTGTCTTATATCAGCTCTTGTAGCGGCTGAACCTGTTGGAGAAGGCTGATCTGGAATGCGGATTGTGGGTCCCCTGTTCCGGAGCAGTCCGACATGTACCTTGACGTGTGTTGTTGTGTTGGTGAATCTACTTAAAGACGAAGTCTCACCAGGGATTGTTAAAAGAAGGAGGTGGACTGAGTGACATCAGACAGCACCTCTCATCACTCGTACATCCCGCATGATCTCCTGAATTTTGCGCTAATGCAGATGTGGTCAATATGGTACTCCGTGACATGTTCGGGGATCTTCCATGGGCCTTGGGGATTGGCCCCGCCCCCCTTGTGGTGGAAGATGCGTCCTCCTATCACCAGCTGGTTCAGGGCGCACAGGTCTGCAAAACGCTCACCAGTCGCCGTATCATCGTGTCCCAGACCATGTTTGTCCCCATTGATGTCCTCGTAGCCTGTGTTGTCCTCCCGATCTGGCGTTAAAAACACCCATCAGTATGGTTATGTCCTTTGCTCCTCTTTTGTCTATCGCTGTCTGTAGTTGCTGGTAGAAGTCCTCTTTCATCTGCTTTCTTCCGCATCAATTGATGGAGCAATATCACTGGAAGATGTGCAGTGTCCCAGATGTCATCGTCTTCGTGTAAACTTGGCTGTGATGAGCGGGAGTTGACAGGTTCCCATCCGTATGAGTGCCCCTTGTGCCTCCGTGCCAGCATAGGGTCACCCCTCAGTGTGGGGGGCTCCATCCTCTTGTGTGTCCTGAGTACAGCAGCCCTGTTTCTCCAGATGAAAGTCACAGCTGTCCTGATTGTAGCCACCTTTGTCTCACTCGTTCCTAGCACTCCGATCTTGTAGTTTTTTCATCTCTCTCGAAACTTGGATTTTTTTTCCTGTTTTCGAAACACGTCCCTGATGTTCCATGTGGCTACTTTCGTTGTGTCCGTTGTTAGAAGGGGAATCGGCCTTGCATCTTTCCTTTCGGCTTCAGCAGCACGCGTCATAAAGTCCCGGGATGGACACCCTTCATTGCCCAGGTGAATGCTTTGGTTCATTGTCGTCGATGCTTCTGTAACTCGTCTTTTTTTACAGCGGGGTTGTTAGCCCTACGCAAACCCCTTTATCCTCGGGGCGAGGTGGTCCTGCCTTAGTCGCCTCTTACGACATGCATGGCAGGGCAGTGGGTCTATTCTATGCCATATCGTTCCACCCATATTTCTGTCCATCTTTTTTTTTACGGATCGCGATTGTTGCGTGGATGGTGACACCTGCTGTTAGGATGACATTTCGCTAGCAGGTTTCCACGGCTTAGGTGGAACCACCACCCACGACTGTATGTGGAACATAGAAGCATCAGGTCGAAGAGGTTGCTGTACCTCTGGCACTGGCAGCTTTGGTTTAAATGAATTTATTCCCACGTTACAATCACATAGTGTTACAAGAAATGTGAACATTCCTTTTGAAGAACAACAAGCTGATGCTTATAATGTGTTCAAATGTTTATAATTACACATGCGACAAAAACAAATGGCAGGAGACTATCAAAGTTCCTCTACTAAACAGAAGACGCGAAAATATACATACCCACATGTATACATATTATAAATAAATAAATAAATAAATAAATAAATAAATAAATATTTTATATATATATATATATATATATATATATATATATATATATAGATCTATATATATATATATATATATATAATCAGAGTTAAAAAGCCACTCAGAACGTAAAAGTGCTCAACCGTATCTATATATGCACACATACATACATTACACATACACATATATACATATACCGGCACCTGTTGCAGGAATGATGTCATGTTGGCACCCAAGCATTGTCAGAGTCGTACAGAAACTCCGAAGTGAACAGCATTGAAGCATATTTAGATTCACACTATCACAGCTCAATCATAATCGATTTGATCGGTTTGGCAGAGAAAAGTTCTCGTGAAAACAGCGATAACAGCTCTCTGCCCACCAGGCAGTCAGTCACTTACTGTCTCTGTTGTGTTGAAGGCTGAACAATTGTTTTCCGTGGGGATCTTTATCAGCCGCACGTTTGAGAGACACTGCGATGGTGTGATGTGTGTGTATTCATGTCAAACCTTTTTGCGATGTTTTAATATTGTAGAAGTATGTTTATAAATGACCCTGGAGACAGAATCTGGCAG
Source organism: Conus ventricosus (assembly GCA_018398815.1). Taxonomy (NCBI): domain Eukaryota; kingdom Metazoa; phylum Mollusca; class Gastropoda; order Neogastropoda; family Conidae; genus Conus; species Conus ventricosus. The sequence goes on from JAFLJL010006778.1 coordinate 16,980, forward strand.
CCTTTATGGTGGGGTTGAAGTCGATGGTGTGGCGTAAGGACCTCACCAGAAATTCCTACGAATACGTGTTTAATCATGTCACAAGGCCCTTTGGTGAAGATCTGAAACTTATAAACAATGCATAATGTTACACCTGGTAACTCTTAAGAGAGAGAGAGAGAGAGAGAGAGAGGAGAGAGAGAGAGAGAGAAGAGAAATGACGATGATTCTATATTTGCAGAGAGAGAGAGAGAGAGAGAGAGAGAGAGAGAGAATGACGATGATTCTATATTTTTGCAGAGAGAGAGAGAGAGAGAATGCTTAAGCAGTTTTAGACCAAGACCCCTCACAGAAAAAAAGCGGCAGAAAACATATTAACAATACATGATGCTGTAGTCGTTAACACTCGGGAGGGAGAGAGAGAGAGAGAGAAAAGAGAGAGAGAGAGAGAGAGATGGAGAGCGAGAGAGAGGGTGAAAGAGAGAGAGAGAGAGAGAGAAGAGAGAGAGAGAGAGAGAGAGAGAGAGAGAGAGAGACTGAGACAGAAAGCGAGAGAGAGAGAGAGAGAGAGAGAGAGAGAGAGAGAGAGAGAGAGAGAGAGAGAGAGAGAGCGAGCTGTGGAGGTGTGGGGGAGGGATGGGTGGGGTGGTGGTGGGGGGAGTGACAGGCCGAAAGCGTGAGGAAGCTGGACAGGGGAAATGAA
>JAFLJL010006779.1:0-11317 GCA_018398815.1 Conus ventricosus
GCAGGGGCAGAGCACAAAGACGGCCACTTCGCAAGCAGGGCTTTGTTGCGTTCGTGCACTGGCCGGGAGGCGCATGGCCCGGGCTGGGACGATTGTGCGGGGGTCATGCTGGGGGCGCGGGGGGGGGGAGGGCTGCAGCACGGGGTTGTGGTTTTGTCACCAAACAGCAATGGTGTCTGCCGCGAGTTCCGCGTTGCCCTCTCCGTGCATAGTTCGATGGCTGAACCCACTTCGGCAGGCCTCTACGCTCGCGTATCCGGAACAGTCCTTCATGAAGGCCTGGCGGGTTCCCCTCTGCAGACGTGGGTAATGAGACTTGAGTGGGGGGCGCGGCCGTCGTTGCTGTCGCTGAAGAGCCTGTTTTGTTTGGCTTTAGGTGCCTGGTCTATGTGATGCACAATACAGCACTCAGGATTGAGCCAGCCAGAAAGGCAGCTGCTGCGCCGAACAGCAGGGGACAGGTGCGTGCGCCGCAGCTAGCTCACAAGTTGGTGGGCGAAATCGGACAGACAGATTACAGCTCCCTGGCCCACTCACAAACTCTGCGACCACGCGAGATGAATCTACAAATTCATATTGGGCCGCGCGTCGCCACACCCGGTAGTAGGCGAACCAGGCAGCGCCTGCCAGGATGCTGCGCACAACGCTCCAATTCCCCCTCCTCAACATGTTCAAACTAGGCTCGCATACAAACCGCTGACACGGCCGCATGCACACCGCATCGCGCCTATGCATGACAAGTCGCCAGCAGCGCCCCCATCATCGTCATCGTTGCACCAGACATCAGGCCCGCTCGACACACTCAATCAATCCGCTGTACTACGATTGGTCACCCGCAAACGAGCTGCACTTCGGCCCCAAAGGATACATACACCTCTCCCCTGCCGTCCCTCCAGGCACGGCGCCACAAAAACCGCAAGCGTACCGCTGAGCTTGAGAGCCACTATCAAACAGCACAGGCAAATAGCTCTCCCCCAACGAAGCACAGTCTCAACAAACAGCGCTCTGCGCCAGCGCCACGCTTGCAGGCGGCAGGCGCCCAAACGCCGAGCAGCGGCGCAGGGGCATTACAGCGAGCGAGCACGGGATAGCGGCGCCGCGAGCATCAGCGGGAAGTGCCACCGTCGCCCCCCCCCACCAGTGCCCCTCCTCGTACGCCACCAGCACACCCTCGTGCGGCGCAGCATGAGTTCGCGAGCGTTCGTAGCGCCTCCTGGCTGCCGGGGTCTGTGATGGATAGGCGCTCGACAAACGAGCACGGCATTTGAGCGCGGAGGCGAGGTGCAGCCAGGGCGCCTTCGCCTGTTGGGCAGGGCCCGTGGGGGCCCGAGAGCACGACGACCAGGCAGCGCACGTGCTCCGCTGCAAGCATGGCGACGGAGCAAGCCCCCTCGTGCGGGGAGCAAAATGCCGGGGCACAAGTTGCAGGCCCCCGTCCGGTTTCGACGCCCCCGGCACGGCGGCGGCACGCGTGGGCCGCGCACTGCCTCCGGAAAGCGCGTCCCCACGCAGACGGGCAGCGGCGCATTCCGCGAACGAGGCGCTCGCACGAGCGGCTGCTGCTGCGCCCCTCGCCTCTCGCTCCGGTGCGCGCCGTACGGCGGCAGCGGCGCGGCGGCGCCATCGAGGACGCCTCGCTCAGCGAGCACTGCGAGCTTTCCTCGAAGCTTTTCAACCGTCTGCCGCTGCTCTGGCCGCTGCATGACGAGCTGCTGCAGCACGGCATGCACGAGGGTCCCCAGACTTGAGATTGGCGGCGGCAGTGGGCGGCCAGAGGGGCCCTGCGCCGAGCGTGACGCGCTGAAGGAACCGCATATAATCGGGGTCAAAGAAGGCATCTCGCCGAACACGAGGTGGTACAGCAGGCACCCCAGGCTCCACATGTCGCTGGGAGCGCCAGCCCCAAGTTCCTTGCGGCGGTCGAAATTCCCCTCGGCCTCGGTGCCGACGAGGTGCTCCCCGTTGCGCAACATTTCGGGGGACTTGTTGAAGTCGGTGCCGCGCGGCCGCGTCGTGCTGTTGCCCCCCTCGCCCGCCCAAAATCTTGCTCTCCCCAAAGTCGGCGAGCACAATGCGGAACGTCGGCTCGGCCGTCGGCGGGCACCAGAAGTCGCGCTCGAGACGCCCTCAAGCGGCTCGAGGAAGAGTTCTGCGGCTTGAGGTCAAAGTGCCCACGTTGCCCATGTGCAGCACCGCCAGCGCATCCACCCTGCAACGCCGACTAAACCGCTTGAGGATACTTGCCCAAAACAGGTCAAGGCCGCAACCGCGTGGCCATTCAGAAAAGGTTCGGAAGGTACCACTCGTATGAAACGCGGCAAATGCGGCGGCGGGGGTGTTGGAAGCGCACGAGGTGGAAGACGGCGGGAAGAGGGCGCTGCAGTGGCAGCACATGTCGTGCCACCGACGGCAGGCGCGCGCGCCAGTCGGCGAGCGAGCGCGGAAGGCGGGCATGACGAGTCGGAATCCCGTGGGGGTGACACCGAAATCGAGCAGGGGCAAACGGAGGGCTCTCCGTGGAAGGCTCCATGATGCTCACCTCGCTCAGCACGTCCGCCACCTGCAGCTGGCTGTCCCGCCTGTGGGGATCTCAATCACCTGCGGGTGCGCGCCGTGGCGTGAGCAGCAGCACCGGGGGCCATAAGAGTGAAAACACAAGAGTGCCAAGTGGTCGGGGCCCAAGCAAAACAGTGACTACACCTCTGCATCTGTGTGCTCCCACGCGAAAGCCGCCCCAGCCGCGTGTAAGCAGCATGGCAGTGCAAAGCAGGCAGTGCGCATGTTACAGTTTCGGATGGCACGCAGGATGAGGCCGGTCCGCCTCTGCGCCGAATTGCCGCAGCAGCATGGCAAGCACCTTTTCTACGACCGGCAGGGGGTCGTTCCGCGCTGCCCGGCCCGAGAAGCAGCTCGCGCTCCTGCACGACGGCAAATGCGCCGCGACCAAGCACGCGTGCTCGCTCCGAGAAGAGCGCGCCGCTGCCATAAAACGCATGTACAAGCAGCTTGAGCAGGCGTACAGCAGGCGGGCCGATGGCGTGCGCAGCCTGCAAGTCTGAGGCAGGACAGCAGCGTTGCGGGGGTGGTTGAGGGTGGTGGTATAGGATCGTGCACGCATCCGTGTCGGCGGCACGCTGGCCTGCGAGGGGCTGTCACGTACGAGTCCTGCGTGTGCTGCGGGGCCAGCTGGCCGTCCTGCAAGCGCAAGTCGCGTTCGGAGTCGTTCTGTGGGTCCGACACAATGAACAGCGGCACAAGTGAGCATTGAGGCGTTTGCACCCACACAGCATGGGCGTGTCTAGTCAAGCAGCAACCCGCAGGGCAATCGATGTGTCCAGAGGGGTGGAGGAGGGGCCGAGCACCTCGGCGAGGAGTAGCTGGCAAGACGAGTGTCAACATGGCGATGTGCACGCTGGGCTGCCTGTAGAGCGAGCGGCCGGCGGCGGCCGTCTCGTAATCGAAATTTCGGCCGAGGTCGCGCCATCGCGGGCGCCAGGCGATCCGCGCCCACAGCGCCAAGCGCGCCGTCGCCCGCCATGCAGTGCATCGCTGCGTCGCCGCTCACGTGCCGCCGCCTCGGCCTCTTGCCGTTTCATGTGCTGCAGGAACGCGGTCTGGCTTTTGAAGTGTGCGCCGTGCTGCGCGTGCACTTGAGTTCCTTCAAACGCTGACAGCGGCCCCCGGTGGTCGGCGGCAGCCAGGCCCCCAGACGCGGCGCGCACTGCTACGCCCGGCGGCGGACGAACGCTCGCAGTCGCCAGCGTCAGGCTCTCGTCCTGTATGGCATCGCCACGCGCCTCTGCAGACGCTCGCAGTGCCGCAACGTCAACACCCATCAGAGACAGCTTAGGCAAAAGCCGCAGCAACTCCCAGCGGCGGCCGCAGCACGGCGCTCGTGGCGGGCGACACATTCTGCGACGCACTGGCGCTTGCGGCGCCGGAGCTCGGGTTGACAGCACTTGCGCTGGTGCTTGCAGGCCTCTGCAGCGAGGACGGCTCCCCGGACAGCGGCAGCACCGCCGTGCCGCTCGCGCCGCCGCCGGACCCCGTGAAGCTCCCACGTACGCCTGCCGCATCACGTCGCGCCTGCCGCGACTTCATGCGGGGACATCGCAAAGTCTTCTGTGGCCCGGCTCTCCCACAATACGCCGCCATCAGCCACCGCCGTGAAGGACGACTCTTCCGCGAGAGGGTTGCTGCGGCCCGAACCGCCGACGTCGGCGGCTCCCCCCGACCCACGCGGCACCCCCGTCGGCGTTGCCGCATCCCCCCCCAAGGCGTCGCCCTCCAGCCCCGCGATGCTGACCGGCACGCCGAGCTCTGCCTCGAGGTCTGCGAGCGTATCGAGGTCGTCGTCCATGTCGCCCGTGAGCACGACGCGCCGCGATGTGCCGCCGAACGCAACGGCATACTCGACGTCGCCGTTCTCGAGCGAAGCCCCGGTGGGCGTGAGAACGGCACACGCACTGCCGGCGCCCCCTGCAGCCACCGCGCTGTGCAGAGCGGCGTCAAAGACCGTTTTGGGTGCGAGCACCGCCTCGGTGGCACCCGGTGGTGGCTCGTCGGCGTGGCCGGATGGGTGCTGCGGATTGCTTCCAGAAGACGCATAGGATATCGGCGACGCTGGAGTCGGACCACCGCCGCTGCCGAGCCCAAGAGCAGGCACGGCGGGGTGACGGCCCGGCGTGCGCCGCGGCGACGCCACGAAGAGGTGCCGTGGCTGCGGCGCTGATACTCCAGAGCTCGTCCGTGCGCCTGCGGTGGGCTGCGCCTCTGCGCCCTCTGCAGCAGGGCCGCAGTCACGCAGCCCACGTGCACTCCAGAGAATGCTGATGCGCCGGTCGCCACACCGCAGGCGCGAGAAGCCATCGCTGTCGCTGGACTGCGCGGCGGGGTGGTGGCACCGCGACGGGGACGGCGCTGCTGCACGGCCATGCTGGTGCCGCTGCTGCCCGCAAGGCTGCAAGCGGGCAGCAGCATGGGCGGCAGCGCGAGCGTCGCAGACTCCTCCAAGCTCTGCCACGCCGCTCGGGGCAGCACTGCGGCGGCGCCGACGGCGCTGAAGCCCTCACTGAAGCCCTCGCTGTGGTCAGAGGCGTCCTCGCCAGCACCCTCTGCCACAGCTCCCGGCCGCGGCGGCTGCCGTGGAATGCGACGTGCTGCTGCGACGCCGGTCGCCGTAGATTCCCGCCGTTGACGGTGGCGGTGGAGCCGCCGTTCAAGCTCTGCACGCTGCTCCTCACGCTGGGGGGCTGCGTGTCTGCCGAGAGTGATTGCACTGACGTACGTGGCGGGTGGGCCCCCCACGTGCCGTTACGACGCACAGACGCACGCATGCGTGGCGTAGTGCGCTCGTGCGAGGACTCCATGCCCGGCGCCGCCATGCTGCCGCGCGCAGACAGAACCTCCAACGGGGGCGCCTCGAGTGGCAGCGCTGCACGCGCCAGAGCCCCCTTTGACGCCGCGTAGTGGTGCCGCAAACCCGTTCCCGGGTCTCCGCTGTGCACAATGACGGGTTTGTGCTCTGCAGGCTGCGGTGGCGACACAATGTGCGCCGCCACTGCCTCAAAGTCCAGCAACGGGACAGCCGCTGTGCATAGGGGGCGCCGTGCACCCATCATCGCGTTGCTGCTCTTACGCCGCCCACGCCGCCGTGCGTTTTGAACGCTTCCTGTGCTGCTTTCGCCCTGCGTGAGGCTGCTCTCGGCCTCTGGTCCACTGCCAGCGCTCACAAAACCCATTGGTATTGCACACAGCACCGGTGTCGGCAGAGGTGGCCGCTAGGCTGGTATGGGAGGGCACGGCCGCTCCCCCGCCACCACTGCCGCCCCCTACGCCGTCACGAAACGTGGCCGCGCCAGTGCTTGAGCTCGTTGGCTCACTTGGTTGCTGTGGCGACCGCGCAACAGGGGCATGCTGCACGCTGCCACCAGACCGCCGCGCGCTGCGCGCGCCCGAGCGGAGCTCCGTGCACTGGAAGGTCGACATGCGGCTGCAGGAGCGAAGCGCCGCCGGCACTACTGCTGTCCATGGCAGCGGCGAGCTGGCTCGAGAGGTTGCGGCAGCTGCGGCGGCCACCGGGCGGCGTTCCAGGCGGCGTGGCGTTGACGCGAGCTGCTACTCTCAGTGCCGGTGGTGGGCACGCGCAGCTCGCCCGTGTAGAAGCCCGAACCGGAAGGCCAGATGCAGAATTCGACGCGGATGCCGGAAGGGGGTGGGAGACCACGGGAGCCACTGCCACCGCTGCCGACTCGCCCAGGGGCGTCACAACGGCCGACCTGCGTAGGCTGATGCGCGGCACAGAGGCGCGTGCGGCAGCAGCGGCGGTTGCGGTGCTGCCGTTCTGCCGATGCTTTGCTTCCCCTTTCCGGTGCGCCCCGCCGCCTTACGGCGTCCGCCACCCGTGCGCGGTTCGCCGCCGGCGCGCGTGCGCTGGCCGCCGACCGCTCTGTTCGCGGCGGCCCCCACTGGCGACACCCAGGGCTTTCAGTGAAATCTTGGCTCGACGCAATCTGGGTACTCACCGCCGGCACAAGCAGCCGCGGGCGCTCGTGTTGGCCCGCGAGGAACTCGAGCGAGAGCTCGCCCGTGAGCTCCTGCAGCACATTGTGCCTCTGGAACGCTTGCTGGATGTGCGGCAGCTTGTGCGCCGCGAGGGCGCAGAGGACGTTCAGGTGCGCATGAGCCATCGAAGCCTCGCGGTCGCCGCGGCTGCCGCCCACACTGCCGCTGGCGACGGCTGCTCGTGCTGCGGGCTGCGCACTGCCTGGTCGCTGCCGCACCCTGAGCCCTTCCCCTGCGGAGCGTGGCTGTAGGGGCTCTTTGCCATGCCTGGCGCCGCCATGCTCGCTATGCTGGCCCCCGCTATGGCTAGCCTTGCCGCGGGGCAGCAGGTACAGCTTGAGAAAGAGGACATAGTGGTACTGAATGTAGTTCGCTGCAAGGACCTCGTCTGCAGCAAAGGGGCAGCCACGGCACGCAAAGATGGCGCGCAGCAGCGCGAGCGCGTGCAGCTGCTCCGTGGTGCTGACATGCGCCTGGTGCTGTGCGCGGGGTGCAGCACACGCATGGTGAGGCCGCTTGGCATGTCTACGAGGGGCAGCAGCACCTGCAGGCGGCCGTCCTCCGGTTGGAGCGACGCCAGGAAGCAGCAACCCAGTTCGTCGAAGACTTTTAGAGGGGCGAAAACCACACATCTAGCATAAACAGGTCTGAGCTGAACAGCGTGCCGCTGGCAACTTCCACGCGCATCTCAATCCCAGCCATCAGGTCAAGGGACGGAGCACAGGGAGCGGGAATCCACGTACCTGCAGCGCGGCACTGCGAGTGAGGCCGCGGCGCTGCGGCCGCCTTCACCGCCGCTCATGCAAGAGTCGTCATAGCGGGCCCCATAGTCGTGCACACTACCGCCACCGTCCGCCACGCGGTCGAGCAGCACATCCTCTCCGCCATCGTGCAGGCCGATGCGCTGCAGTGGCGGCACGGGCGGCCGCGGCAGATCGAGGTTGGCGGTGCTCATCATGACGCTCGGCCACTCTGAGGACCGGCCAGAGGCGAGCGGGCCGTCTTGTGGCGAGGGGCTCCGCGGAGGCTGGCGGTGCACGAGGGCGGCGTAGGCGCTGAAGAAGGTGAAGGCGCGGGCGCGAGGGGCGGCACCGGTGGGGGAGTTCGAGGAGTGGTTGTGGGCACGAGGGGAGAAAAGGAGCGCCTTTGCGTGGTCGAGCACGGCGTACGCGAACGCGGGACTCAACGCCACGAGCGCGATGAGCCGCTGGCCGGTGCTCGGCGGCAGCAGCACGTTCCGCATGAACCCTGCATTCTTGAACGCCATGAGCCACTTGTGCCACGTGTGGCGAGGTTCGAAGTCTCGGACTGAGGCATTGTGTGTCATCTTATAGTTGCGTCTCATAGTTGCGCGATTTGACCACGCTGCACGCGGAATGACGAGCATAGCGGATGGGCACACCTGCGAGCGCAAAGAGGAGGCTGTCCATAAGATGCACAAGTGACGTGTGCCACCGCAATGCATCGCCTGCACCCGCCACATACGCCGCCACGCCCTCGAGCGGCGCCAGCAGCGCCGCGAACGCCGCCTCCTGCACCGCCAGCGGCGCGTTGACAGCCACAAGCTGAACAACGAGCTGCAGCAGCGACGACATCTCGGTGCGGGCTGGTGCGCCGTCCCCGGCAGCCGTGAGAACCAACAGTCGCCGCGCGATCGCGTTCGGCAAGTGATGCAGCGGGCGAAACAGCTCCGGCGGCTGCGCGCAGAGCGCCCAGCGCTCGCAGGCGGGTGCGCTGGCGGGCGGGAGGCTACGGCGACGCTCGGAACGCGTTTGGCCGGTTGGAGCAGGAGCAATCGGGGACGGCTGCGCGCGAGGCTGGCACAGGAGCACGAGGCCCTTGAACATGACGCGGCGCATGACGGCCGTGTGCTGCGCGCCCACAGTGCCCGCTTCCTGCGTGGTGCAGAGGAGACAGACAGCAAGCACAGCAGCAGCGTCTGCGGCGCGAGGCACCGCCGCCATGTTGACGCGCCACGGGTCGCAAAACTGCCAGCAGCGTGGCAGTTAGCGCGGTGGCGCGCCGGGCGCGCACGTCGCCGGGCTGCGCAAGTATCTGAGCTGCAGCGTGGTCAGGCCCGGTCACGGCCCCGAGACTGCGGATGCCACAGCCGGCCGGGAACGCCTCGAACACGCCCCCCACCAGCTTCTGTCCACCACCGTCCGCAATGTGCGCGCGCCGTGCGCTCTCGCTGCCCTTGCGAGTGTTGGCGGCACGCCGACGCTGCTGAGCAGCTCGCCACCTTGCACCACGTAGCATGCTCGCAGCCGAGCGCAGAACTAGCGCGGACGCCATACCCTTAACCTCCAGATCGAGCTCGTCGCTCGGCGTGGGCGCGAAGGAGCCTGTGCTTTGGCCGCCGCCATCCCGGTCTGCAGGTCGCTCATCCAGCAGCAACGGCAATGTGACCTTTGCGGGGGTGCGCCCCACGGGCGTCCCGAGTGAGGTAATCGACGTCATGGGATCAAGTGTGGACAGGCCCATGGGCAGCGCAGGGCTCGACTGGAAGGTGAGGCCAGAGGGGTCTGCACTGGACGCAAGCAATTTGTCACGGTGGCGCCGCGCCAAGCGCGAAGATGAGCTCGCGGGCTCCGTAACGTTCCCCAGCACGCCGCGCAGAGGCAGCATGGGCACGTTGCCACTGCTGCGGTGCAGCGACATCGACCCTGCAGACAGCGCAACGCCAGTGAGGACATCTCTCAGGGCGAGCCACAAGCACTCGCGCAAACGAACACAGAATACGGGAGCACACGCACCCCGCGGCGCCTTGTCGCGCGGGCTGAGCACGGCTGTGGGATGATCCCTGCCACATGATGAGCCTGACCATGCGCCACTACGCCGCCGTTCCAACTGACTCTCCCCGGGTGGTGGCAGGCCCTCGAGGCCTTCAAGGCCCGTGTCCCGCCGCTCTGGGTCGCTGAACTGCGTTAGAGTGTTGCTTGTGTCATAATCAAAGCGTGCAAGCGCCTCAGATTCACCTCCCCGAGGCGTCGCCATGGCCTCGCCAGATGATGCACCCTGTGGCCCACCGCGCAAAGCGTCGTCGTCGCCGCGCGTCGCCGGCGCTGCGGCGGTGCTGCCGGACGTGTGCAGTGGTGGCAGCGGAGCCCCGATAGCGGCGCCGCTGCGGCTGCGGCTGATGCCCGTGCCTAACATAGCCTTCGTCATCGCGTGCACGAGCGTGCGGCTCGCGGGTGTGGGAGGCTTGAGCGCAGCCGTTGCCGCTGTGAGGGGGCCATCATGGCTTCCACCGCCAACATTAAAATCGAGGTCCTCGTCCAGCTCTGGGATGGACGTGAACATTGGCCGCACGCGTGCTGTACCGGAGGAAGTTTGCGTCGAAGGTTGCGTGGTTGTGGGCACACCTGCGCAGACGCGCACTGCATTGCGCACGAGCATACACTTGCAAGTGCTACGAGAAGGTCGGCCCCCTTGCGCGCGACCAAACGTGCTCATGCCTGAGCGAGCACCAACATGGCAAGCAGTGACATGTGACATGGATTGTGAAGAAAGAGCGCACTGCCGTCGAGAAGGAGCGCCTGATGCCAGCTCTGCGCATTCCGCTCCCTCAGCTCCGGGAGCTGCGTGAGTTGCCGCACGACCACCGCGCGATGCGCTGCCGGAGAGAAGCGGGTGCCGCGGGCAGGCGCTGTGCACAGCTGCCAAGCACAAGTGCTGCAGGCGCAGGAATCATGGGCGCGGGGTCAGGTTCAAACTCGGCAAGCACAGCCTCGCAGAGCTGCTTGACGTACTCTGCGTCCTCGCAGGTAGCCAGCGGCGCCTGTACGGCCTCGAGCCCGTCAACAACCAGTGCAGGCTGTGCACTGCGACGCATACAAGTTGAGCGAGCAAAACTCCCAGCCGACGTCCCAACCGTCGCAGATCTAGAGCAATCGCATTCTCCAGTGCTCTGCGCCACCAGGCGCAGAACGCACCGTCAACCCATTCGCAGGACCACAGCACGCAAGCATGTGTGCCTTAAGCGTCGCACCCGGAATGCCATGCACACATCGGGAAGAGACGCGCTCGACAGCTCTCCCGTCGCGGACGACTCGTCAAGAAGCGCGCGCAGCAGCGCGCGCATCACCGTGGGCTGCTTTGGCCCATGCGACTGCACCTCCAGCTGCAACCCCGACGACAGAACGTCCCGGCACAGTTGCGCCAGCGGCGGCGCCGCCGCCACGATGACGGATCGCGGGCACTGGACGACGAGGATGTGCGCGTCGGCGGCGTGCGCGGCCGGGGCACAAGGGTCCCGGAGGCAATTGTTGCAGACCCACGTGGCGTCATCTGTGGTGACCGGGGCGGCCTCGCTGACGGAGAGAGCCCGGAAGAGGGCGGACTGGGCGCGTGCACGCCAGAGCGGCGGCGGCGCTGCGCCGAGGTGTCGATGGGTGGCGGTGTGTGCGCAGCCGCTTGGACTGCGGGGTCAGTTGGACTGCGCTGCACATGCACCAGGCGCGAGATGGCGTCTTGCACCGTCGTCACCGGCTGCGGCTTGCTGCATGCGCCGCGGTCTGTAAGAACGTGGGGGCCGCTGCATGCAGCAGCAGGGCACAGCCCCGGCTGGCGGGCAGCAGCCGCGGCGCTCCCCCTCCCCCGCCACCCCCCCCTCCCGATGAGCGGCATAGTCACCCTTGCAAACACTTGTCGCGACACGTGCGCCAAGCACACGGTGCAGCACACAAGCAGCACAGGATAGGACGCACAGGGAGGCTGAGGACTTGCGAGGGGGGAGCACTTTTTCTAAAGC
>JAFLJL010006780.1:0-10568 GCA_018398815.1 Conus ventricosus
TACGTTCTTGATGTGCGGTATACGTGTGTGTATGTGAAAAGAGAGACCTCTGTGTGTGTGTGTGTGAAAGAGAGACCCTGTGTGTGTTGTGTGTGTGTGTGTGTGTGAAAGCTGTGTACGGGTACGCGCGTACCTGTGTGAAACAGGGAGAGAAAGAGAGAGAGTATTTGTTTGAATGTATGTGTGTAAGCATTCGTGCGCATTGAGTAGCCTAGTATATGTGTATAAATAATGCATGTGCGGTATACGGCATATGAGTGTGTGTGCTTGGTGTACATGGTGTGCGTGCGGTATTTGTGCACGCTTGGTTTTATGCAAATATTTTTTATACGTCTGTATGAGTGTTGTTGTTCAGGAAGAGAGTGAACAAGGCCCAGATCACATGTGTGTGTGTGGATGGGGGTTATCAGGGTTGGGGAGGGGGGGGGAGGTGAGAGGTCAAAGATGGGGGGGGGGGGGGGGGTGCGGTACAAGTCAAGGGTTAAGAGAGGGAAGAAATAATCTGGTTTGAAATATTTTGCGATTCAGGATGGTGTGTTGAGATCAAGGGTGCACCCCGATAGATCCCCGCACCGATAGATCCCTAACCCGAACCCTAACCCTATCCCTTTGCGGGGATCTACCGATGCGGGGATCTATCGGTTCGGTGCAGGGATCTATCGGTGCGGGGATCTATCGGGATGACCCCGAGATCAAGGCCAGACACAACCACTCACTGTCTCCGGAGCAGAAACCATAATTGACAAAGCGAAATGAATATTAACTCCTTCAAAACCCACCTCACCCCTCTCCCCCGATAGATGAGAGACACAGCGTGAGTTGAACGATTCTGAAATGCATTCACCCCCCTCTAAAAAAAAAAGTAAGGATATGATTTTTTACATCACGTGCGCGGGCGCACGTGAACACACACACACACACACACTCACTCACTCTCTCTCTCTCTCTTCTCTCTCTCTCTCTCTCTCTCTCTCTCTCTCTCTCTCTCGCAACACACACACACACACACAAAAACACACACACGCGCGCGCGTGTGAACACATTTTCGGATAATACAGCCTATCAGAAATAGAGAAAAAGAGCCATTGTGCAGGCGCTAGGCCTGTGTCACACAGTTGAACACAGTTTTGGCCTGAAGTTCGCTGTGCAACAACTGCACGTCTATAACTCCCACCCCCCACCCACCCCCCACCCCCACTCCTCCTTCGGCCTCTCCCTTCCTTTTCACCCCCCCCCCCCCCTTTCCCCACCCTTTTGAGAGTTAGTTTATTGTGTTCTTTTGAATGCATTTTGTGTCCTTGGCAAATTTTGAGAGAAGGGATACAGCACCAGAAGCGGAGCGACAGCCGTTTTTGACACAGAATGCAGTGTGTGTGTGTGTGTGTGTTCTAAAACATGCTGGTCTAGTTTTTTTCTTTTTTGGGGGGGTTGGGGGGTGGGGGGGGGGAGAGAGATTAACAGAATAGACGACAGCTTAGAATGAAATTATATGAAAAGTTTAGAGTGTATTACAGAAAAGACAAGGGAGCTTAGTCTTACATTCAATTTAGTGAAGAGTTTAGTGCGGGCTCGCGCGGTTCTCTCTCACTCTCTCTTTTCTCTCTCTCTCTCTCTCTCTCTCTCTCTCTCTCTCCCCTCTCTGTGCGTGTATGTGTGGAAAAATGCAAGGAAGCACAGTATATAACATCAATGGAAGGTTTTCGAGGGCGTAAGCTCTGCCCCAGTTGCGACAGTGGCGAATCAGTCAGCTGTCCGGCACCTACTCTCGCTCGTGCGTTGAAACTCTTTTCTCTCTCTCTCTCTCTCTTTCTTTCTCTTTCTTTCTTCTCTCTCTCTCTCTCCCCTCTCTCTCTCTCTATATCCCCCCGGCTAGATCTCCGACGCTCATCACTGGTGACAAGTTTTGCGTATGCGGACCTTGAACATCATCCCGACATGAAGGTAGCCACGGTCACCCTACGAAGCGACAGTCACATAGCGCCTGCGGGCATGACGGACCTTGAACCATCATCCCGACATGAAGGTAGCCACGGTCACCCTACGAAGCGACAGTCACATAGCGCCTGCGGGCATGACGGACCTTGAACATATCATCCGACATGAAGGTAGCCACGGTCACCCTACGAAGCGACAGTCACATAGCGCCTGCGGGCATGACGGACCTTGAACATCATCCCGACATGAAGGTAGCCACGGTCACCCTACGAAGCGACAGTCACATAGCGCCTGCGGGCATGACGGACCTTGAACTCACCGACTGAAGGTAGCCACGGCCACCCTACGAGCGACAGCACTAGCGCCTGGCGGGCACGGACCTTGAACATCACCCCGACATGAAGTGCCACGGTCACCCCTACAAGCGCAGTCACATAGCGCCTGCGGCTTACGAGAGCGGGCACACACACACACACCACCTGGGTGCTGGCACGCGTGTACTCCCGTGTCCTCCCCCACCCACCGGCCACCCACCCCACCAGTTGGTGCGGCACGCGTTGTACTCCCCCCCCCCCCCCCCCCCCCCCCCCCCCCCCCCCCCCCGGGCCACCACACCACCAGTGGTGCTGGCACGCGTTGTACTCCCCGTGTCCCCCCCCCCCCCCCCCCCCCCCCCCCCCCCCCCCCCCCCCCCCCCCCCTCCCCCCCCCCGGGCACACGTGGCCCCCCTGTCCCGCGATTCCCAAAAAAAAAAAAAGGATCGGCAAGAGCCACGATTATTTATTATGCAGACGTCACGCACGTGGCGAGCTGGCCCACAAGTAAGGACAGCGATGAGGTTTGGAGCATCACTAGTTGTTGCCTCCGAAGAGAAAGTCTGAAAAACACATTAAGCATTAGTTGTTGATGTTTCAAATTTTTCTTTTTTTTTTTTTTTTTTTGCACAGCTACGTGATTGTACAGTGGAAATTACATTTATTTAAATCAAAAGAAAAACTCTCTGTCCCAACCAGTCTGGAAGGGGGTTCGAACCCTCGGGACCACGGTGAACTAGTCGGGGGCCTTAGCCACAAGGCCGACCAGCCTGCATCCAAAATCCGCTATTTTTATCATCGGTGAAACCTAGGAAAAAAGGGGTTTTAGACTTTCTTTCAGGACCCACGGTCGGACCTGGCTGTGACAGGAATATACACTATGGAAAATACACTGTGGAGTATACACTGTGGAATATACACTATGGGCTGTGGTCAATCGTTAGGCATGCGTTCATTCGCTGTTTTCGTGAGTCATGATGGTGGTTTTTCATGGCGAGCACGTTTTGATAAGCCCCTAGTAGGCGGACGAAAGAGAACGCCAGTCATTAATTAAACGAAGCAACAGCCCTCAAAAATGGCCGAAAGATGATGACAGGGCACCACCGACTCCTTTGCTGGAGCCGTTGACCCCGGGTCACGGTCTGCCCCGTGACCCGGAGCTTATTGACTTAATGGTTTCGACTCGTCGTTCGGTTACACTCCGGTTTTTTTTTTTTTTTTTTTTTTTTTTTGGGGGGGGGGGGGGAATAGATGAGAGAGAGGGGGGGAGGAGAGGGAGGGAGGAGAGAGAGAGAGAGGAGAAATCCTGAAAAAGAAAGATGAGAGAGAGAGAAGGGAGGGAGAGGGAGAGGAGGGGGTATATATATATATATATATAATATATATATATATATATATAATATCATGAAAAACAAAAACTAAGGCAGTTCATGAGACCCTTGATAACCGCTGACATCCTTATGAAATACAAACCTGGGCCCTGTATCGAGAGCTCCAGGTATTTCCCCATTGGATTTCTCACGCCTAGTTTAAAGAAGAAAGAAAAAAGGTAAGAATAATGAAAAACCCATTTCAATGCCACATTAAATGACACACTTTAAATGCCACTTTAAAATTTACACACAGAATTCAAGAAAAAAACGGTCAAAAGGGGGAAAACAGACAGTGCAGAATGGACTGAGGAACATAATCTCATTATGGCGGACAACAAATGGTTATTTTGCGGGCCCCTCCACATGTGCTAACACTCTTAGAGTTCTGCAATCGCGTGTGTTTCTTCACTATAAATTTAAGAGACTGAAAGGACAGTATCTCTCTCTCTCTCTGTATATATATATATTTTATATATGAATGCCCCAGGCCACTGCTTATCCAAACATTTGTAACACTATATTATATATATATATATATATATATATATATAGTGTTACAAATTTTGGATAAGCAGTGGCCTGGGTCATATATAATAATAATATATATTTTTAACGCGAACCATTATATAATAAAATATATATATAATTTTATATATATATCAGTATATTTAAAATGCCTAAAAAAATTTTTTAAGTGCTCAACCCCTTGGGGGACAAACCAAAACAGAAATAGTAAACAACTGCAGGCATAAATGGAAATCGTTGTTAGTGAACACACCCAAAACAAAAACCGAAACCCCCCCAAAAAAACACGTCCAGCCAACCGCACGTGCAAACAACCGCAAACGGGAGCCCACACGCTATATAACATCGGCGGTGGCAAACCAAAAAACCATCCTGATGACAGCGCAACACGCTCGAAAACAAATATATATATATATATATATATATATATATATATATATTTATTTATATATAATGGTTCGCGTTTACTTGAAATTTTACCGGTAGTTTTACTGGCAGCCCAACGAAATGCCGACAAAAATAACGGCTACTGGTGCTACCTGCTTCTCTTTTCTCTCTCTTTCTCTCTCTCTCTCTCTCTCTCTCTCTCCTTTTTAAATGAAATGCTAGCTGGTTCTTCCTCATCCTCCTCGTCGTCGTCTTCTTAAATTTCAGGTGTTACTGTGGGCAAGTTGCACTCGTAGCATCTGAGGGCGATTCATTTCCACGAACAGGCTTACCGGTTTTGTCGCACGATTTACCACCACCAGGTTTGCCGTACCGGTTTCATGTTTTGGCGCGACATTCACTAACAGACAGCTGGGCGACATTCACTAACAGACAGCTGGGCGACATTCACTAACAGACAGCTGGGCGACATTCACTAACAGACAGCTGGTGGCCAGTCCCACAGCCCGGACCAGCCGGGTCCTGGGTACCGGTACACCTCGCTTTGACAAGGATTGCGATCATTTTGTGCACCAGTCCGATAGTTTTACAGTGTGTGACGTGGATGGGAATGGGGAAAATGTGGGTGGTGGTGTCCGTCGAGACGACGAAGACCATCTAGTCATCCTAGGATCGGGGGTGAGTGCGTAGATGGCTGGTCAGGGCCGATCTGCGCCCGGAAAGATCTATCACAGTACGGACAGGGGATGGTGGCAGCAGCTGGAGATCTGTTGACACTGGTCTTCCTGATCATCCTGCGCAGCTCAGCTGCAGCAGTTCTGTTGCTTTCACAGGTCTCTGCACCTTTGCGGACAACTGATCGCCAGCCGTCTTGTACACGTCCGTCTCATCTGTTGTGACAATTTACCAACTTACGTGTAGGGCTAGGCGATTCACGGTTTTTCTGTCAACCTCATTTCTTTGTGACTGGTAACGAAAACAGAAACAAAGCAAGCAAACAAACAAACCAAAGCGAATTTGACAGCTGATCGTTATGTGTGCCAGGAAGGCAGAACTGAATGCGAAAGCGTAGATCAAAAAGCGCATTCCTTGGGGGGGAGGATTTGATTGTAAACGTGTTGAATCCCCCCCCCCCCCCCCCCACCCCCCCCCCCCCCCCCCCCCCCCCCGTTTTTAAATCGTCTACGCGTATTTTCATTGTTTTTAGTTTTTGTGGTATAAGAAAAGAAACCCCGAAGGTGTGGGGAGGACCCAGAGAAGCACTGTCTTCCCCTGCCTTTAGAGCAGTCTGTACCACCCTTGGAGGCCAGCGCTGTGTTGACGATGGGTACAGGCCGCACAGGACACTCCATTAAGAAAACAAGGGACATAACTGCTCCGAACAGGGTAAATTAGACTACAGGATGCAGCCATAACAGCCTTAAAGTAGCATCCCATGGGTGTACCAGCCGTATTTCATGACTGCAGAGCCCACCGGCGAAAAACACCCCCCTCCAGCTGCCGAGACACCTAAAACCCAACCACCCATGCCCACGGACAGAGAACAGGCCCACTCCAGACACAGCCAAGCTTTCGCCATACGGCTTATGTGCCCTAAAGAGAAAAACCAAAGTTGTAGTCTTTCCCACTGTCAACAGGACTTTCCCGGGGTCAGTGGGTCTTTCCTCACCGTCACTGGACCTTTCTCCCAGGGTCAGCCTAGTTAAGGCAAAGAAGAAAAGAAACCCCCCGAAGGTGTGGGGAAGACCCGAAAAGCACTGTCTTCACCTGCCTTTAGGCAGTCCTGTACCACCCTTGGGGGCCTGCGCTGTGTTGACGAGGGGTTTACAGGCACGCACAGGACACTCCATTAAGATATCAAGGGACATAACTGCTCCCGAACAGGGGTAAATTAGACTACAGGATGCAGCCATAACAGCCTTAAAGAAAAGATCCCAGGGGTGTACCACCCCGTAATTTCATGACTGCAGAGCCCACGGCGAAAAAAACACCTCAGCTGCGAGCACACCCCACAGACCCAACCACCCCTGCCACGGACAGACAAAGACAGTGCCACTCCAGACACAGCCAGCTTTCGCCATCGGTTTTATGTGCCCTCAAGAGAGAATCGAAAGTTAATCGTAAACGGCGTATTTCATTGTTTTTAGATTTGTGAGTATAATGTTTCTGTGGCAAAAAAAGACGCCGTAACCCCTAGGCCCACGTTCGTCGACATGCCGTGTTCCAATGCAGGTCAGCGTGAGTTGGTTGCCTTCCGGCGCAATGCCCCACCCCCACCCGATGTGATCATGACAGATAGCGGTAACACCCCCGGAGAAGGGGGGGGGGGGGGGGGGGGGAGCGGGCTATCATACCACATACACCCCACCAGAACGACACAGCACGTTGATGATGGACAGCGGAAGTGGTGACGCTTGTTTTTGGCGCCAACGTGATTCCAAATCGGGATCGCCGTCGGTGTCGGCGGGGATTTCAACGGCACAGTTGTGGAATAACGAAGAACTTTGCTTTTCCATATCGTCATGCTAAGCCTACTTACTGCTCGTATTATTCAACCACGGGTTGAACACGGGGAGCAAGGCAAACGTGTAGAGATCATTTACTTTTTAACACTGTAGATCTTTATGATGATGATGATGATGATGATGATCGGTGAGTTTTCTCTTTACTTTTTTTTCCGTTCTTTTTTTTGTTTTTTTGTTTTTTCTTATAAAGTGTGTCGGGTTTTCTGACACCCCCCCCCCCCGCCCCCCCAACCCCAACCCCCACCGTTCCAAACACACCTGACCACGTGCAAGGGGGAGCAGTGGTCGGGACGGGAGAGCGGACCGGGGGAAGGGGAGAGGGAGGGGGGGAGGGGGAGAGAGACGACAGAGAGGAGATGAGGGTGATTTAAGGGGCGGGGGGGGAGGGGGGGGGGGGGGGCGAGGGGATGGGTTTGGAAACGTGGTGGGGGGGGGGGGGGGGGGGCGTTTGGGACCTCGTGTGACTTGCTGAGCGAAGCCAAGAGTTTAAAGGGGTGGGGACCTAAGGAGGCCACGTCGCGCCCCCCCTCCTTCACGTTCTTTGACCGGCCTGGTTTGGAAGCAGCGGGTGGTGGGTGTGCACGGTGCTGGGGAAAAAAGTAGGGTCCCCCTTCCATTTTAAAACCCCCCCCCCCTCCTTTCCCCCCCCCCCCCCCCCCCCCCCCCCCCCCTCCCCCCCCCCCCCCCCCCCCTGGGTCTATAACATAATAATGAATACTTATTAAGCGCCTATTCCCGGCGCCGCCCTGAGCGCTTACATCCCCCCCCCTCGTTTACCACGGCTGCCACCTGGGGCCGACTGAAGAGCTTGCCAGCTGGCGCTTCATTCAGTCGTTTCCCGTGTCATCCACTCCCGTATCGTTCAATATCGAAACACTCATTTTCCTTGCTTCCTTCATTTTTCCATTTCTCCCCGCAGGTGCATGCTATGTGTAACGTGTCATCCATAAACCCAAGGCTAAACTGGCCTACTCTTTCCGAAAGTTGGTGATGGGGGATTTGACGTGTGTGCAAGATGTTATGCATGCGTTCACACAAAGGAACCTCGGTTTATAGTTCATTCGAAGGACTGTATGGGAAATGGAGTCAGAACCAATGTTAACTCCGAGGGAAAAATCCCCCCTTTCCGAAACGCCCCCGGGGGAGGTTCGAACCCCCAACCCCAGGATCACCAAAATTACGAGTCAGGCGCTCTCCAACTGAGCTATTCCGGCCCCCAACTCTAGCTTGATCAGCTGGTTTGGTTTTTACAGTCCTGTCGACTTCTTTCTTTCTTTTTCTACTTTTCTTTTTTTTTTTTTTTTTTTTTTAAATTTTCTTATTTTAGTTATGTTTGTTTGTTGTTGTTTTTTGTTTTGTGATTCCCTTTCCATGGATTCTTCTTCTGCTGTTGTGAATAGGGTAAAGTCCGAAAGGGGGGTATTACGTCTTTTTTTTTTTTTTTCTGTCATTTGTCTGGATTTTTCTCCCATCCATATTCCAGACTTGATAAGCAGAATAAGGACAACATCAATCATGACAACTAATAATGATAATAATAATAATAGCACCTGCTACTAACTATTCTGCTACTGCTTCTAATCTACTACTACTACTACTACTATACTATACTACTACTACCACTTCTACAGCTACAATCGCAACTATTACAGCATCAGTTCACAGAAAGCGAAATGTGGACCAGTTGTTCGGACAGCTGTATATGCGAAATGTGGACCAGTTGTTTGGACAGCTGTATATGTTGTCAAAGATACTGGGACCAGATAGTGTGAGATTATATAGGACTCGGAATGGTCCGGCGAGATAATCTATGTATCCATCATCTATCTGTGTATCTGTCTGTATGGACACCTCTCTTCCTCTCTCATTCTCTCTCTCTCTCTCAAAAGAAAGAACATCTCTCTCTCTCTCTCTCTCTCTCTCTCTCTCTCTCTCTAAAGAAAGATCTCTCTCTCTCTCTCTCTCTCTCTCTCTCTCAAAAGAAAGAACACCTCTCTCCTCTCTCTCTCTCTCTCTCTCTCTCTCTCTCTCTCTTCTCAAAGAAAGAACATCTCTCTCTCTCTCTCTCTCTCTCTCTCTCTCTCTCTCTCTCTTCTCTCTCTCTCTCTCTCTCTCAAAAGAAAGAAAGAACGCCTCACCGTATTGTTCAAGGCAATGGACATTTCCTCCTTTCCTCAACTCGCGGCGGGGTTCTTGGGACTGCTTTCGTCCCACTGAGGGACAAGACGACGGAAGTTTGAGATGAATACGTCATAGTCAGCATTTTACGTCATTTTCCACAGTTTTTTTTTTTCTTTCTTTCTTTCTTTTTACTTTTATTGGTTTTATTCGGTTGTTTTCTTTATGCCATTGCCCGAGATCTCTGCTGACAGGATCATCGATTCATGCCCGAGATCTCTGCGACAGGATCATCGATTCATATCGTCGAGCCGACAGGTGGTCGAGAGAGCCTGACGGCTTCGCATGAGTAAGTTTTTAAAAAAGAAAAAAAAAAAAGAAAAAAAGAAAAAACCAACTGGGTGGGGGTGGGGGGTCCTTGACGCTGAGGGCGAATGGTGTTGTCACACACCGTTGCTCGTGAAAAATGGTCGGGCTGTATACATAGTCCTCCATTGGCTTAACTGGACTGCCGCCCATGGACACTAGTCGGTCCGTGTTAATGAAACGGTCAGGAAACGGTGTAATGAGTCGGCCGAATGTTCCCGAACATTTAGGCAAATTAAGGGTAGTTTTGCTGTTGTTGAGAGCACGTTCCTTGGGTCTTCAAGTGTGCGAATTCAGGCATCACCAGGGGGGGATACCCCGAGTCGTATACTGAAGCAGGGAGAGTACTGGGAAGTGTTTCGCATGTCCGAGGGATAGTGACAAGGAGTTGGCGACCTGCCAGTCCTGGGTAGAGAAGAGTGTCCACTTTGAGCACTGGCTATTCACTGGGCTCTCCCATGGGCCTGAAAGGAAGGCGATCGTGTCAGGTGACCGTCACGGGTAGGTGACCGTCAGCCTGCCGGCAGAGTACAGCGACCATTCAGTCGTCCCTGTTCTGAGGAATGAATGGAAGGCTGCGGCCTATCGAGTGGTTTGCGCCTTGTTGTCTATAGAGGTAGTAAATACTTGAAGCATCAGTCATGGCTGGTAGAGAGGTCCAGGCGGTTAGTTCAATGGGTAGCTTGGGGGAATCGAACAATGAGTTTGAATAGGAGGTTATGCATTAACCACTGGGTGCCCAAGTCTTTGTTGGCGCTAGCAGCTGTGGTGTGTGTGTATGTGTAGGTGACTAGTGATTCCATTGGTGGAATAAAAATAACTTGGGGATTTATTGGTACAAATCGTGGTGATGTGTGTGTGCCAGTGATTCCATTGGTTGAGCCAGTTAAACTCGGGTTTCTCTTTCTTGGACGAATATAAGGTCTTGGAAAACCAGGAAGGTGGAACTCACTTAAGGGAAGTGAAACCCCCCCCGGGGCTCCAAAAAAAAAGCGGAAACAGGGGTCCCCCCCCCCTGGGGGCCC
>JAFLJL010006781.1:0-37239 GCA_018398815.1 Conus ventricosus
ATTGTCGCGTTGTTGTCGTATATCTGTCCCTTAATTGTGGCTTGTGGTGTGGTTGCACCTTTGGTGTGGTTTAGTTCAGGTTAGGTTTACTTTCTATCTCTCTCCTCTAATTCACTGCCCGTGCATTCATCCTGCAGGTTCACGGGTGGTGGTACTTTTTCTTGTACTGGCTGTCTATCGGCCTCTCGCCTGTCTTTTACCTGTCGACGTGCTTCATTTCTTTTAGTTTGAAGTATGCTCACTCTGTGACGTAGCGTGGCATGTTGGCCGCCATCGCTGAGGGAGGTTAGCTCTTCACTCGAGCGGAAGATGTCTCTGGGAGCGCCTGCTCCGGTCTTGGTTCTTCACCGTATCGTCGAAGGTACAGTCGGTATCTTCAATTCCTACAGTCGGCCTGTAGGAGAGGGATCATCACTTCTTCTTTTTCCGCATCTGCGCTTCTGTCCTCTCGACTGGACAGAGGCAGAGAGAGTCGTTTGACCCGCCTCTTCGGGGTCACCCACGGGTAGCTGGTAGCATCAGTTTCGTGGTTTGTTTGTTTTGGTTTGTTGTTGTTAGCCGGCTTATTCTTCTCTTTTGCGCAATTTTCTTTTGTTTGCAATAATTGTAAAGAAATATTGCGCTCTTCACTGCCTGCTTGTGTGTGTCGAGGGTGTCGGCTTGAATGACTCTCTTCAAGAACCGACCCGGTTCGGACACCTAGTGCGACAGGGTGCTCCCAGTAGACTTGAGAGAGGCAGGGGTTGGAGGCACTCCATGGTGTGGAAAGGATGGATGCTGGAAATGTTTATTTATAATTGAGTATATGTCATATGTGTTGAAATGCTGTGATTATGATTGTGTACGTCGTATGGTGAAATGTTTATTTATAATTGTGCATGTTTGTGTTGAATGCTTGATTTGGATTGTGCATGTTGTGTGTGTTGGAATGCTTATTTATGACTGTATGTTGGTGTGAATAAATGGGGTGTTGTATCGTAATCTTTATTGTGTGGTCTCTTACGGGGCGTGTGAGGTCAGTCACTCCCTTCACTCCCACCTAGACCGATCCTGTCAGGCAGACCTCCAGGGGTCGGTCGTGACAGCGGTTGACTACTACCGCGGAGTCGGTAGTCAGATCATCCATAGCGATCAGATCTTCTCCGTCTTCTTTCCACCACTTCCATGTGGTGTCCTCTTCCTCCTGGGCAGAGAGTGATGTAGCGCCGACGGGAGGAGGGTTGCACCTCATCATTGTCTCGCGCCACGCCGTGATGGTTGTGGTGGTGGGTCTTGATGCTGCTGCTGCTGCGGCGGCGATGGTGGGCTGTGACTCTAACAAACCCCCGCCGCGGGTGTCAGTGGCATATAATATATAGTTCCTCCTCCGCCGCGGCCTCTCAAGTTACGCGGTGGTATCTTTTTCTTTCTGTCTTTCGAATGTGAGGCGAAGATGTCTCTAACCACCGATAGGAACCGAATATAAAAAGTAGATCGCGTTCACGATCCAAGTTTTGTTTTTCTCTCAACAACTCCACAACGAAAGGGCAGTAGTTAAATTCCATTCGCTTTATTTCATCATCTTGTTCTTCTTTTCCACAACCTCGCGTGTGTGTGTGAAGAAATCTCAAAACGCTAGGAACCCGAATATTATTAGAAGAAGGAAACGATTACCTTTTACATTCACAATCTCAAGAGGGTTGAGAAAGAGGGGTAAAAAACCCAACCATTGGGGCTTTTACGGAAAACAACAACTTTTGTTGCACCTCCAAAGGGCAGTAGATAAACTTATTTCTTCAGCAATCTTTTCTTTTTTTTTCTCTTTCCCACCACCCCGCACGAAGAAAAAGTCTTTTGACTAATTATGATGCGACAAAGTCTCCACCACCAACCGCAACAACAATAATAGGAACCGAAGAAAATACTACAAAGAAGTAGATTTTCAGCCAAGGTTTATTTTTCCCCACAAAAAATCGAAAGGGGTTTTTAAAAAAAACCCATCGGCTTTACAGAAACACCACCACCACCAACAACTTTTTATTTTTTAAAGTTCCGAAAGGGTTTTCTTCGCTTTAGATTTCTTCAAGTCCCAAAAGGGCGGAGGTAAAATTATTTCTTCCAACAACATCTTTTTTTTCTTTTCCCCGCGCGGGTGTGAAGAGGAAGACTTCGAATACGATGATGCGAAGTCACAATACCTCACGTTCACAATCCGAGTTCTTTCGAAAGTCCAAAGGGTAACAACCGTTATTTCAAAGTCGCAGCATCTGGTTGTTTCGTTTTCACGAAGAAGTCTTTCGAATATGATGATCCCAATACTATCACCAACGTTTTTACTTTACGTTTCACAATCCAAGTTTTTTCCCTTTTAAAAGAATAAAACCATTCGGCTTTATTTCAAGTTTCGTAGCATCTTTTTAAAAAAAATTTTCCACGCGTGATAAAGGGAAGTCTTCCGAGCTATGATGAATCCGACGAAGTCTTAATAGAACCCACCAACCACCCCCAAAACCAAGAGGAACCGAATATAAAAACAATTTAGCTTACTACATTCACAACAATCCAAAAGTTGTTGGGTTTTTTTTTTTTCCCAAGCCCAAAAGGGTTTAAAAAAACCACCATTCGCTCAAGTGCAACACCAACCATTTACTTTACGTTCACAAAATGAAAAGAGTTAAAAAGCTCGCAAGTTGGACTCCTTTTTTCTTTTGCTTTTCCTTTTTCGTGTGAAAAAGTCTTTTTTCGAAGCCCTCTAAACAACCAACAACGGGAAACCCGGGAATATACGAAAGTAGATTACTAATACTACTTCACAAATCCAAAGTTGTTTTTTGTTGTGTTTTTTTATATAAAAGTCCCAAGGGTGGTAAACTTATTTCTTCAAGCATTTTTTTCCCTTTCTTTCGCGTGGGTGTGAAGAAGAAGAAGTCTTTCGAATAGGATGATGATGCGAAGAAGTCTCTCTAAACAAACACCACCACCAACAATAAGAACCAAATTTATAAACCTCAAAAAGGGTTGGGTTTTTTAAAATTTTCTACGACGAAGTCAAAAGGATAAAACCATTCGCTTTAAAACAACACCACCACCAACAATAGGAACCGAATATTACAAAGACAAACAAAGTTGTGGTTGTTTTTTTTTCTACCCCCCAAAGTCAAAAAGGGTAAATCAACACCAACAACAATAGAACCGAATAAAACAAAAGTAGATTACTATACTACCACCTTACAGGGAGGGGGGGGGGGGGGTCTCACACACAATTCAAAAGTTGTTGTTGGTTTTCCACCACAAGTCAAAAGAGTAAACCCATTCGTTTTTAAAAATGTTTTTTTTTTTCTCTCCACAAGTCAGAAGAGTAAAACCAGTCGCGAAGGAAGTCTCTCTAAACAAACACCACCAACAATAGGAACCAAATATCAAAATGTAGACAAACCAAAGTGGGTTGTTTTTTTTCTACCCAAAAAGTCAAAAGGGTTTTTAAACCCCACCAACAACAATAATAGGAACCGAATATACAAAGTAGATTACTACTACTACTATTTTAAAGGGGTCACACAACAATCCATAAGTTGTTGTTGGTTTTTTTCCACCACAAGTCAAAAAGGTGAAACCATTCGCTTTGTACAATCCAAAAGTTGTGGTTGTATTCTTCCACAAGTCAAAAGGTAAAACCATTCGCTTTATAAAAATCCAGAAGTTGCGGTTTTATTCTTCCAAGTCAAAAAGGTAAAAACCTTTTTCGCTTTATATTGGGAACCGAATGTAAAACGTAGACCGTACAAAGTTGTTTTTTTTTTCTAAAAAGTCAAAAGGGTCAATCAACACCACCAAACAAATAGGAACCAAATTATACAAAGTAGATTACTACACTACTACTTAGGGGTCACACAACAACCCAAAAGTGGTTGTTGTTTTTCCACCCCCAAGTCAAAAAGGTAAAACCGTTCGCTTTGTACAATCCAGAAGTTGCAGTTTTTTCTTCCACAAGTAAAAAAGGGTTTAAAAAACCTTTCGCTTTATACAATCCAAAAGTTTTTTGATTTATTCTTCCACAAGTCAAAAAGGTAAACCATTGGGTTGTTTTTTTCTTCCAAGTCAAACAGTAAAACCATTCGCTTTGTACAATCCAAAAAGTTGCGGTTTTATTCTACCACAGTCAAAAAGGTAAAACCATTCGCTTTATACAATCCAAAAGTTGCGGTTTTATTTTTCCCACAAGTCAAAAAGGAAAACCCCATTTGGTTTTTTTTCTTTTTCCCAAGTCAAACAGGTAAAACCATTCGCTTTGTACAATCCAAAAGTTGCGGTTTTTTATTCTACCACAGTTTAAAAAGGTAAAACCATTCGCTTTATACAATCCAAAGTTGGCGGTTTTATTCTTCCACAAATCAAAAAGGTAAACCATTGGGGTTTATTTTCTTCTTCCCAAAAGTCAAACAGGTAAACCTTCGCTTTGTACAATCCAAAAGTTGCGGTTTATTCTACCCAAGTCAAAAAGGTAAACCTTTCGCTTTATGCAATCCAAAAGTTGCGGTTTTATTCTCCACAAGTCAAAAAGGTAAACCATTCGGTTGTTTTCTTCTTCCAAGTCAAAACAGGTAAAACCATTCGTTTTGGGTACAATCCAAAAGTTGCGGTTTTATTTTTACCACAAGTCAAAAAGGTAAAACCATTCGGTTTTTTTTTTTCTTCCAAGTCGAACAGGTAAAACCATTCGCTTTGTACAATCCAAAAGTTGCGGTTTTATCCTACCACAAATGAAAAAAGTAAAACCGTTCGCTTTGTACAATCCAAAAGTTGGGGTTTTTTATTCTACCACAAGTCAAAAAGGAAAAAACCATCGCTTTATACAACCCAAAAGTTGTGGTTTTATTTTTCCCCACAATCAAAAAAGCAAACCATTTGCTTTATAAAGTTCATTTTTTAAAGTCCGGGCCACGATGATGATGATGTTTCACGAGGGCAACGATTATTATTATGTCGTTCTCCCATCATCCATCTATCATCGAGGACCCTTTTGTTTATTTCGAACTTTTTAGCATTTCGGGTTTTTTTATTTAAAGGAAGCTTTTAATAACGATCCGACCACGACCGCGACCACCGAGTCTACCCACCCACTCCGAGGGTACCGGCAATATATACTAACTTACTAAGCCATCCCCCCAATCCCCAAACCGCCGCTACTAATAAGTCCAGAATTCCTAAAGTAAAAAGCCCGTATCATGAGAAAGCTCCAATAAACACATCAGGGGACAAAAAAAAAAAACCCAATGTGATAAGTACTTAGTATAGTAATAGCAAAAAGAAGGAGCCCACTACTTACTCATCATATCATTCGAGTTATTATCAAGAAAAAGAGGAGGTCGGGCGTCAATTAAAAGACGCCTAATCCAGCCCACCGCTAATAAGTCCAGGAATTACAAAAGTAAAAAACCCGTATCATGAGAAAGCTACCAAACATCACCATCTCGGGACAAACAAAAAACAACTTGATAAGTAGTAGTAGTAGTAAAACGAAGGAGCCCACTACTTATCTCATCATCATCATCATTCGAGTTATTTTTCAAGAAGAAGAGGGGTCGTCATTACAGACGCCTAATCAAGCCCACCGCTTTAATAAGTCAGGAATTACCTCTTAATCCCCGAAAAGTAAAAAGCACATATCATGACGTGATGCTCTCTAGAGTTTTGTCAAGTACCGATTCAGATTCAGATGAGAAAGCTACCAATCATCACCATCATCGGACAAACAAAAACAATTTGATAAGTAGTAGTAGTAGTAGTAAAACGAAGGAGCCCACTACTTACTCATACTCATCATCATCATCAGCATCATTCGGTTATTATCAAGAAGAAAAGGAGGAGGAAGTCGTCATTATAGAGGAGGCTCATAGCAGACGCCTAATATAATTCCCTGAAACGAAAATATCTTCTAACAGCACACACACACACACTCACACACACACACACACACACACACACACACACACACACACACACACACAGGGTGTCTGTGAGGATTGTTTTTCAAGAGAAAGTTGAACACTTTCAAAACTATACAAACTTTTAAGTCGAACCGACATATTTTAACAGTCATCATCATCATATCGGTGGCATATTAGGCATTTTCAGCTTCTCAATGTAAGATGTTTTAGCGCGAGAAGTAGTGTTTGGTCTTATTTCCGCATAAAAACACACACAAGTCAATATTTGTTTGAAACATCCGGCGTTTATGAACCAGTTTTGAACAGTTTGTGTTCATTGACTGACTGGCAAGTTATTATCCGAGTATTTACAATTCTGTTAGTGGGGGGAAAAAAGAAAACGTCTGCTTTTGACGTTTTATTAGTAATTTTGTTGTTTGAACAGGCGCCTCTAGGTGTAGATCGACCTCAGTGAAGAAGAGGGGGAGAGTGTGCTAAAGTTTCTCCTCATATCATTTCTTAACATATCGGTGGCACGTTCGGCATTTTCAGCCTTCTCAATGTGGATGGTTTGGTTTCCTTGTCCTTGAACAAGTTCAGTTTACAGCAGCAGTAAATTCCTTGCAGAAGAAGAGAGAAAATTTTGCTATTATCGCAACAAGATCGAAACTCGAAGAATAAGACGGGGGGAGAGTGTGGCTAACGTTTCTTCTCTCATTCAAAACATATCGGTTTGGGATATTAGGCATTTTCAGCCCACTCAATGTAAAGGTAATTTACGGTTTAGCGCGAGAAGTAGTGTTTGGTCTTATTCTCGCATAAAGCAACACATAAAACACAAACAAGTCAATATTGTTTGAAACATCCGGCGTTTATCGAGACAAGTTCTGAACAGTTTGTGCCATGACTGACTGGCAAGTTATTATTTCCGAGTATTAAACGATTCTGTTATGGGGGAAAAAAAAAAGTTTGCTGATGTTTAGTAATTTTGTTAGTTTAAACAGGCGCCCTTTTTTCTAGTTGTAGATCGACCTGGGAGAAGAAGACGGGGAGTGTGCTACTTTTTCTCCTTCTCATATCATTTCGTAACATATCGGTGGCACGTTAGGCATTTTCAGCCTTCTCAAAGTAAGATGATTTCTAGTTTTAGCGCGAGAAATAGTTTTTGGTCTTATTCTCGCATAAAGCACACGCTCGAGAGTCCATATTTGTTCGAAACATCCGGCGTTTATCGAGACAAGTTCTGTACAGTTTGTGCCATTGACCGACTGGCAATTATTATTCCGAGTATTCGATTCTGTTAGTGGGGGGAAAAAAAAGAAAAAAGTTTGCCTGACGTTTTAGTAAATTTTTGTGAGTTTGAACAGGGGCCCTCTAGTTGAAGATCGACCTCAGTAGAAGAAGACGGGGAGAGAGTGTGCTACGTTTCTTCCTCATATCGCATCATAACATATCGGTGGCACGTTAGGCATTTTCAGCCTTCTCAATGTGGATGGTTTGGTTTTCCTTGTCCTAGAACAAATTCATTTACCGCAGCCAAAAAATTCTTTACAGAAGAAGAGAGAACCTATTTCTATTATCGCAACAAGATCGAACTAGAAAAGAAGAGGAGAGAGGAGAGGTGCTACATCCTTTTTTTTCTTTTTTCATGTCTATCGAATCATATCGGTGCATATTATTAGGCATTTTTCAGCCTTCTCAATGTAAGATGATTCTAGTTTTAGCGCGAGAAATAGTTTTGGCTTATTCTTGCATAAAGCACCGCTCGAGAGTCCCATATTGTTCGAAACATCTGGCGTTTATCGAGACAAGTTTGAACATTTGTGCTCATTGCTGACTTGGCAAATTATTTTCCGAGTATTTAGTTGGGGGCCAAAATAAGAAAAGTTTGCTTTTGCGTTTTATAGTAAATTTTGATAACGTCAAAAAAAAAAAACGCAACAGCAGCAATTGGTCACCTGCCTTTACTATTTTCAAAAACATTGTACATTTTTAGTAATCAAAACACGGTAAAGTGGAGATGATGAAACATAATGGCTTTTCTGATTTTTGCGTTGAAAAAACAGCGCCCCAAAAGTCATTACAGACGAGCCACACCTTTCGAAGTCAGTACCTGCGTGTCCTCCCTGTGCAGCAGTCACACCTTGAAGTCCCTGGGGGGGATCGCAGCAGAAATGCGATGACGCGCAGGGAAATTTGGTGTCCCACTCCTCCTGAAAGACCTGGAACCAACTCTTGTTCATTTGATGGGGATTAACCGGGGACGACTCGGCGATCCAACTCATTTCCCCAAATGTGCTCTATTTGGGGTTTTAAATCCGGTGACTAGAAGGGCCGAGGGGGAAAAGGAGGGTGACGTTGTTGGCAGCCAGGAAATGTCGTGTTAAGGGGCTAGTGGCCGAGCATTGTCATGCATAAATAATGGACCAGGAGCAGCCAGGTGTGAACGTGAGGCTGGAGGATTTCTGCATTTTAGCGCTGAGGCATTAATCGTCCTGGGCCATACTAAGGGGCTTCTGCCACTAAATTGATGGCTCCCCATAAACCCTTAAACCCCCCCACCACCTGGGGAGGTGCCTGTCACACAGTTTGTGGCCATAGCGTTTATTCATTCTGCGAAAAGACCCCTCCCCTGGTCATGGCGTTGCTGGGAGGAAATGTTGTTTCGTCCCCTGAATGAACCTGTTTCCATTCACGATGAACAGCCCAGGGAAGATGTTGCATGCACCATTGAAGTCGTGCCTGGCGATGACGCCGAGTCATAACGGGGCCTCGGGTAGGTCTTCGAGCCCTCATTCCAACAGCGTGTAGACGATTGCGTACGGGTTTTCCCGCTTACACTCTGTGGCCAGGGATGGCCTGGCTGTGGAGGAGGCACACAGGGAACGATCCCGAACATGGCGGAGTGTAATGAGCGATCTTGGGCTTGGGTTTTTGCACCTTGGCCGTCCTGACGAGGTCGATCTGCTGTTGACCCCGTCGTTCCAAACCAGTTTCAAAGCCCACTGATGGTGCTTCTGGCCCACATTGAAATGTCTGGCAACAGCCGCTTGACTCTGTCCGGGCCCGCAACCGGCCTATCGCATTTTCTCGTTGTTGGCTATTCAGATTTGGCATTCTTTCCTTTCGTTTTTGGTTTCATTTTTCAAAGAAGCCAAACCCCCTTTTTTACCCTGCTATTTAGGGGTTGTGAGTATTGTATTCTGTGCTTTGCACGTGAATTTCCCTTCTGCAAATCCGTCGACAGTCGAAAGTTTACAGCGCTAGATTTTAGCCCACCAGCACGTGTTTATCGCACGGCATGCGCTGAACTTGTAAAACTGACATGGCAGAGGAAAGGGTGAATCAATTCTGCTATTTGTAAACATCATTCATGTTGGGAATATGTAAATATTGCATCATATTCCGAAATATTATTTGTTGCGTTTCTTTTTTTTGAACAGTATAGTTTAAAACAGGCGCTCTCTTGTTGAAGATCGACCTGAGTAGAAGAAGAAGACGGGGAGAGAGTGTGCTACCTGTTTTTTCTTCCTCTTCAGCGAGTCAATATTTGTTCGAAACATATGGCGTATCTGGCCGTTTATCAAGACAATTTTGAAAGTGTTAACAGTTTCTGCTTCAACCAACATTGACTGGCAAGTTATTATTCCGAGTATTAACGATTCTGTGAGTGGGGAGAAAAAAAAGTTTCCCTGCTTTTGAAAAGTTTTAGTCATTTTCTTTTTTTGTTGTTGTCGTTGTCAGATTAAAACAGGTGCCCTCTTCTAGTTGTAGATTCTGTATCCAAACCGAAATAGTGGTGGTTTATAAAATCAATGCGCGTAAGTTTCAATCACGTCGCCGCATTCTTTTTTCAGTAGTTTTTTTTTTCCTTCATGTAGTACTACAAAGAACGCGGCGACCATTTGGACATTAGAGCGGAACCAGCGCGTGAATTTCCCGTGGAAACGCACGATTGTATGGTATTTTTTAGATTTCCTGTGGAAACGCACGATTGTATGTTATTAGTAGTAATACACGGCAGTTTTTTACTGCTGCATTGAGTCGCTGGAGTCAAAGTCTTCAAAAGCGTGAGACGGAAAAGCAGAAGAAACAAATTTGTGGGCACCCAACAAGCCCGGGTCTGTGAGCGGTCTTGTATCTGACACCCTAGAGTGTCAGGAGATAAGGGCCGAAACGGTTCTACTGTAAGCGTGGAGAATAGCGAACCACACATTGCTTTGCTGTGTGTATCGCGCCTATAGCTGACCAATGTTTACACAACGACTACACACCCGGCGCGGGGAGCTTAAACCGAGAAAAGCGGAATTGTCTCTGTCCACAACACCCTGTGAGCTATTTTCTGCGAAGGTTATTAGTGGCGTCAAGTGCCAGACAGATTCACCATCCTTCGCTTGCCGGAACAAGTGTCTGTTCCCCAAACGCTTGAATTCTTACACATACCGAACGCACGAAAGGGAAGCGTGCGAAGGCGCGCCCCACCCCAAACACACCAACACACACAAAACACCCCAACAAAAACACACAGCAAACGCATGCACCATGCGGGTTGCACTCAAAATATGTACAAAAGCAAAAAACTTCCCTTTCAATCCCCCTCATATGTTTAAATTAAACATTACAGAGGGGGGTTTAGGATGAATTTTTTAACAGCTGACAAAAGGAAAAAAAAAAACCAAAACAAAAACAAAAACCAGCGTTTGACGAAAAAAACTGTTGAAACCCCCAAATCGAGTGTGTGTTTTGGTTGTGTGTTTTGTGGGGTGTGTGTGTGTGTGGGTGTGTGGTGGCGTATGTGTCTGTGAGGGGGAAAGAGGGGAGGGGGAGAGGGGGGAGAGAAGAGAACGGGGAAAAGGGAATGAAAAGGAGGAAAGGGTTTTGATAAACATAAACCAAACAAAACCCCTTTCAAAATTTAAAATTTTAAACTAAAATAAGGGGGAAGAAAAATTAAAAAAAGGGGGGGAAATGTAAAACCCGGGGAAGGGAAAAATGAAAAGGAAAAGGGGAAGGGAGGGGAGGGGAAAAGGAAGAGAGGAAGAAGAGAAAAGGGGAAAAGGGAAAAAGGAGGGGGAGAAAAGAGAGAGGAGAGGAGAGATTTTTCTGACATGGGAGAGGAGGGGGGGGGAAAAGTTTGGGGGGGGTGGGGGGAAAAAAAGGGAGTTGAAATACTTCCCTTTAAAGAAAACAGCCCATGAAAGGGGTTGGTGGCGAAATTTTTCCGCAAACCAGGGGGCCCGCATTTTTCATCGCTCGGGTTTTTTTCCCGCGTTTGGAATCTTTTTCTGACTTGGTTTCCCCCCCCCCCCCCCCCTTTTTTTTTGTTTTGCTGTTGAAATTTGTTCTAAGCAGTTCTTCCGACCGCTGTGTTGGTGGGCCCCAGTTTTCTGCACCATGTTTGTCTTCCCTTCCTATCTTTTTCCCTTGCCCCCATAAATTGCTTCTTCCTTCCTTTGGTTTTTCTGCACATGATTGCTTTTTTTCCTTTCCCCTTTTCGTTTTCTGAAACCATGTTGCTTTTTTCCTTCCTACCTTTTTTCTCCCAACCATGTTTGTTTCTTCCTTCCTATCTTTTTTCTGCACCATGTTTTGCTTTTTTTCCTTCCTATCGTTTTTTTGCCCCAGATTGCTTCTTCCTTCCTTTCGTTTTCTGCCCCATGATTCTTTTTTCCTTCCTATCGTTTTCTCGGGGTTTTTTGTTTTTTTTGGGAGTGAGCCTTTAAAGAACAGAAAGGGGTTTGTTCGTTTTTGTTGTTATTTTTCACCCTGGGGCCTTGCTGGGAAACAAAGGCAAGTGTATCCTTTGTTGATGTTTTTTTGGATTTTAAATTTGGGTCTGTGAGAACTTTTGTGTTTGGGACATTAGATCGGGTTTTGTTTACTACTTTTTTAAAAAAAAATGGCATTTTTTAAACACCAGAATTTTTGGCCCTTTTTTTTTTTCCCTAAAACAATAGCTCCCCGGTTTTGCCAAAGGCCTTTCCTAGGGCCCGGAGTTCTGTTCTTCTGGGGAAAGAACCGCTGGCTTTAATGGGGGGGGAAAAGGAAACACAGAAAATTAGGGGTCTTTGGAGGATTTATCCTCGAAAGGGTCGGAAGCGAGATAAAGATTTTGTTTCAGGGGTTTGTTATTAGGGGGGTACAGGGAAGTGAAAGAAAAAAAAATCCTTTTGTTGTCACTTCTCCTGATGGCAAAGGGAGCGAGAAATCCCACCCACGAAATTTTACCTTTGATTTAAATTTTCCCTCGTCTTTCCCGATGATGATATTTGAAAGCCTTTAAAAAACCTAAAAACCAAATGACGATCAAAACTTATCGCCGGAGAAAAGGGTTGCAAATGGAAATTTTAACAAGGGGAAAACGGGGCAAAAAGGTTTGAAACCCATTGATATCCCATTTTTTTCCCCCTCCCATCTTTTCATAGAGATAGGGCCTTTTTAAGCCGTCCTATCAAAAAGACCCAAAGAAGTGGGCCCGGGGGAGAAAAGGACTCTCAGTGAAAACAAAAGTTTGGGTTAAGGGCACCGAGCTCAGTGTGTGAAAAACCTAAAAAAGTGTCGCCAGTGCTACAAAGATGGTCAAAAAGGGGGGGGGGGCCCTGTGTGTGACATACCCTGTGGCCCCGGGGGGGAAAAAAAATGCCTCCCCGAGGGAAGATTTCCTTTCGTGATAGGGCCAGTGGTAGTGCGGGCAGTGATCGACCCGGATAAAATTTCCGATCGTGACAGGACCAGTGTTAGTCCTTGGGGTTTACGGGGTCAAAAAACCCCCCTCCCCCCCCTCAGCCGGTGGGGGAACTACTCTGTACTCGAAAAAAAAAATCTTTCAATGGCTCGATTTTCCCCAAAGCGCTCAACCCAGTGGGAGGAGATCCGCAGGGGCAAAAATGTAAATAGGCAGGGAGCTCTCCCCAAAAAAAGGGGGAAGTTTGGCAGACAGTGCTGATTTTCCCGGGCGAGTCCTCCCCTTAAAGCCTCGAAAAAAACTTTTTTTCCCCCCGGGGACTCTACACCCCGCAGCCTTTTGAAAAAACAACGTCGCACCCGGGACTAGGGCCCAATTTCCCGGGAATCTAGGGCCCGATGATGTTTCAGTGATGTGATGGTTGGGCGGGTTTTTCCCTTTGGGGGTTTATCTTTTCTTTGGGTTTTCCCTGGGTTACGGCCGGGCGGGACTTTTAATGGACAATGATTAGGGCTATATTCACGTGTTTGTGTGTTTTTGTGTGTGTGTTTGTGTTGGGGTGTGTGTTGTGTGTGGGGTGTGTTTTGTGTGGTGTTTTGTGTGGCTTGTTTTGCGTGTGGCGTGCGTGTGCGCCCCCCTTTTTTTTTAAGGGGAAAATGAACAGTTTACTATATCCTTTCTAGGAAAAGGAATCGATTAGCGTTCTTTTTTTAAAAAACACCGGGGACTAAAAAAACGGGTTTTAAAAAGAACTGCAAGTTTTCATTGGGTTAAAAACACAAAAAATTTTGACATATTTTTGTTTTCGGAAAAAACGCTTTAATAAGGGAAAAAAAAAGCAAACTACTGGGAAAACAATGGGGGGGGAAATTTTTCCCTATCACAGTGGGACGGGCTCATCCCAAAGGGCAAGTAATTTTTAATTTATCTAAACTTTTCCCAAAGGAAAATTTTTGAATTTAAAAACGGCAGCGATAGAATATTTTGCCATCTCAATTAAGACGGAGAATGGGGGAATCACACGGGTTTTAACGTGTATGCTCCAAATTGAAACGCGGGAAAAATTTGATTTTTCAAAAATTTAAAAGGGACATATTTTTAAAAATTGAAAATTCGAAAAACTTATTGTGCATGGGAGACTTCAACATTTTTTTATGGAAAAAAAAAAATTAGTGGGGAAACATAATATCCGGTGAAACACACTTTTGAAAAAAAAGGTTAAAAAATTTAAACAAAATGGTTAAAAAACACTGGTTTGACAGATCTTTGGAGAGTTTTTAAAGAGGAAAAAAAGGAGTTTTAATTGGGTTTGCAGGCAAAACCCTTTATTGCAACGGGGGCCTTAAATTTTTTGCTTTGCCCAAACCCAAGAACCCCCCCTCCCCCCCTGTTTAATTGTTATCATGTGCCCCCTTATCCCCTGGCCCCCCATTTTTTTCCCCCGGATCATAGGCCAAAAATTTTAATGAAATAATAAGTTTTCAGGGGGCCCTTTGGGCTACTGGCTTTTTAAAATAACAGTTTTTTGAAAGATGCCTTTTTTTTTGGCAAAAAGGGGAATTTTTTTAAATTAAAAATGGTTTAAGGGGAAAGAAAAAAAAATTTTGAAAAAAACGGGGGACAATGGGATTTGGTGAAAAATAAAAGATTAAACCTTTTGTATGGTATGGCAAATTTAGAGCCCAAAAACCCCCCCCCCCGGAATGAACTTTTTTTTTAAAAAAGTAAACTCCAAAGATGGATAAAAACTAGTGCAAAGATCCGGGTAACGAACAAAACCAAAAAGAAGTTATAAAAATTTAAAGAAAAAACTTAAATATTATCCCTTAAAAAGGCTAGGGGAGCCAAAAAAAGGGAAAGAACAAAGTGGGTAGAAAAAAGGAAAGAAAAAAATAAAAAAATATTTCTTAGTTTGGGAAAAAGGTTTCTTTGGAAACCCAAAAATGCAATGAAAAAAGTGAAAAAAGGGATAAGGGGGAAAAAAATTTTACAAACCAGTGGGAAAGTTTTTGAAAAAAAATTACAGTTTTTTACCAGCGTTATTTCTAAATCGCCAGAGGAAGGGGGGAAATTTTAAAAAAGGGAAAAATTGAAAAAATTTTTATTCAGAATGAACCATTTAAAAAATTTAGAAAGAGTCTTTCACTTGTGAAGGTTTTAAAAGATGTACAAGAGAAAAAGTCCCCAGCTTTAAAGCATTTGAAAAACGGAAAAAGCACCAGGGGTGATGGTTTTCAGCTGAATTTTAAAGAAGTTTTTCGGGGTAACTATAAGCGTTTTTTAACTGGAAAACATTCAACGAATTTTTTCAGAGACGGTGAAATGTCATAAAATTTAGAAAAAAAGGCATTATTTTACTTTCTTCCCCGAGCCTTGACCCCTTCCCAAAAAGACCCCAAATAAAAATTGGGGGCCCCCAATTTCCTAACCCAAAACAATTATTTAAAAAATTTGCAAAGGCATTGGCGTTTAGACTGAATTAAAATTTTTTGATAAATTGATTAGCCATGATCAAGTAGGGTTTTTTGAAGGGGCGAAAAATTTCGCAGTAATACAACTATAGATGATGCATTTAACTACAAAAAGTAACCCAAAAAATGCGGATATCTATCAGCAAATTTTTTATCAAAAAAACGTTTGACTCTGGGTTTTTTAAAAAATTTATGTTGCAAACTTTCGAAAATATTTTGGGGGTTTTGGGGAAACCCTTTTAAAAATTGGGAAAATGTGAAACAACGAACACCGTAAGCAAAATAAATTTTATGGGCTGGATCCGGAATCTTTCCCCCCGTGAAGTGTGGATAGGGGAGGGTGTCCTTTTTTACCTCTGGGTTTCATTTTAGGTGTTAAATTTTCTCCCCAATAAAATTCGGAACAGTAATTTTATCAGGATTTGATTGCCCATTCCCCTTTTAATTAAGGAAATTTGGGTTTGGGTTAAAATAAAAACCGGGTGGGGAGACCGGGCACAACATTGTTTTTTAAATAACAGAGATGAATATAAAAGAAATACAAATAAATGATTTCTTTTGTTTTTCTGGGCTCAAATTAAAAAGTTTCAGAAAAAAAAAAGAATGAGACTAGGGGGGGGCAGAGGTTTTAAGACAATATACCCTTTATGTTTAAAATGAACAAAATTTTAAAAAACTGGGGGGGGGTTTTACTTTAAAAAAAAAACCAAACACAATAAAAAATAGAAAAAATTGGTTTTTTAAAAAGAATTTTAAACAAAGAAAAAAAATTGATTAGAACATAGTAAGAGAGATTTTTGGAATTTTTTTGGGAAAAAAGTTTTTTAAAAAGGGGTTTTTTGTTGGGGGTCAGTTTGGGTTTGTAATGCAGCAAAAGGTCTGCCAAAGCACGTTTTTACCAAATTTTAAAAGAACCCCATATAAAATTTTTTTTTGGCAGAAGAAGAATTCAAAAAAAAGGGGGTTTTAAAAGATTTAAAAAAAAAATTTAAAGGGGAAACAGGGGGGAAATTTTCAAGGAGGGGTCAAGATGGAAATCTTTTTAAGATGCAA
Source organism: Conus ventricosus (assembly GCA_018398815.1). Lineage (NCBI taxonomy): Eukaryota > Metazoa > Mollusca > Gastropoda > Neogastropoda > Conidae > Conus > Conus ventricosus. The sequence goes on from JAFLJL010006781.1 coordinate 16,116, forward strand.
GATAGGGTTTCCCATTACAGTGGGTAGGAAGATTATTTTTCAGCCCAACCCATAACTGGAGCTATTTTCCCCCAAATGGCATCCCGGATTAAAAAATAACAGTAACAGGGGGGGCCTTTGATTTAAATGTACCGAGAAAGCTGGCCCCCCCTTGTCAATCCCAAAAACCCTTTTTTTGGGAAGAAGTTCTACCACGCATTTAGATAAAAAAACACTACCCCAAAAAAATGATGTGTCACGGCAAAACTTTCACAAAAAAGCTACTGGGGGAAACAATTTGCTTATAAAATATAAAAGTCGCATCTATTCTTTCCTTTCCCGGAAAAGAGTTGGAAAATTTAAAAAAATTTAAGGAAAATTATTTTAAAGGAAAAAAGAAAATAGAAGGGTGGTTTAAGGGAAAATTCTGGAAAAAATAGTACAAAAAAAGGGGAAATGTTCTTTTTGGAAAATTTAATGCTTTAATTAAAATCAAAACCTGCTTCCCGAAAAAACTGGGGTACGGGGAAAAAACCTTGCCCAAAAAGGGATACAGAATTTCTTTGATTACAGGGTTTTTCGTAAAAGCCAAAACAATAAGGAAAAATTAACCGATAAAGGAAAAACAAAATGAAGACTTAAAAAACCCTGTGCTCTTTTGGGTTTTGGTTAGAAATCTGAATTTGAATAGGGCAAGGATTCATGGGTAATGGCACTTTCGCACGAAAGAAACCAGATTTTTAAAAGACTTTCAGTGGAAAATTTTTCATAAATATACCCAACAAATATTTTTTTACTTTAAAAAGGGTTTTTACAGAGGATAGTAAAATGTTCCTTTGGGAGAACGAAGTAGATTACATAGAGAAATTTTTTTTACAAATGTCCCCCTGTGAAAGCATTTTGGAAAATTGGGGAAAGTTTTGTTCATGGTCAGACAGGGGAAACCCCCATAAAAATTTTGATTTTTTTTGACATTCTGTTGGAGTCATGATAACTAAATTGGGAAACGATATCAAAAATCAAAACTTTAAAAAACCCCATGATCTTAAACGGGGAAAAAGGTGTTTTGTTTTCAAAGAAAACAAACGCAATTTCACCTTACATTACTAAATTTTAACAACACGTGCAGTTTTGAGTATTTAAAACCAGATGACCCCCCTCGCATATCTAGAAGGTTCGGGGACAGAAATTAAATGTTTTTAGACGGGGATTAAAAATTTTATAGGCGCGATATAATATAATAATTTTTTATAATATAAAATATGTGTTTTGTAGTGTATTATGTTATGTGTATGTATTTTATGTGTTATGTTTTGTATTTTGTGTGTGTGTGTATTATTTGTGTGTATATTTTTGTTATATTTTTATAGATTTTATTGTATGGTATGTGGGATGTTTATATTAAAATATTTTATATGTGTGGGGTTTTGTGTGTAAGGGAAAGTTTTTGTGTGTGTGTGTATATGTTTTGGGGGTTTTGTTTTATATAATATGTTTAATATTTAAATTTTTGAAATTTAAAAAAGAAACTGGGCAGGGGGAAATCGCGCCCCGTCTGTCTTCTATTTCCCCCTCTTTCCTTTTGTAGTTGTTTCTGTCTTTTTTTCCCCTCAGGTTTCCTATGTAAAGTGTGCTTTTTTATTCCTGGGAAAAAGGGTGCCCGGTTTTTTTCTTAAAGAATTAATTGTGAACCCAAAAAGGTCATTCCTAAAAATCAGTCTTTGTATAAACCAAAGATTTTTTTTCCCCAAATACTAAAGCTCGTCAAAAAAGGGGGGGGAGGGGATGGGGGAAGAGGTGGGGTTGGGGGGAGGGGAAACCCGGGGATTTGGGGGGAAGGGGGGGAGGGTGGGGGTGGGGCAGTGGGGAAAAAAAGGGGGAAGGGGGGTAAAAAAAAAAAAACAAAAAACAAACACCCAACCTCTCACGCCTATTGGGCCGCTTCTTGGCTTTCCCCCAAGCTCCTGCCCTTTGTGGACCCCTTTTGTTTCGCTGAAAAGGGTGGCCTATTCGGGGGAAAAAGCCCAATGGGGGGAAAAATTTGAAAAAAAACTCTACTTTTTAAATCTATGATGCCCCCCTTTTCCCGTCTGTCTGTCTGTCCCCTTTTCTTCTTTTGTTTGGGCTGGTGTCTGTTGCCCTTTTTTTCTCTTTCTCTCTGTCTCTCTCCCTCTCCCCTCTCTCTCTTCTCTCTCCCCTCTCTCTCTCTCTATCCTCTCTCTCTCTCTCCCTTTTGGGAAAAACGGAAAAAAAAAAAAAAAAAAAAAAAAAAGAAAAAAAAAAAGAAAATTTTTAAGTATTAATCCTTTGTTTCATTTATTTTTTTCTCTTTGTTTAAGCCCGCCTGTTTTGTTTTGGAGTGCCCGTACACCACACATTTGCTTTTTAAAAACCCGAAAATTTTTTTTTTCAAACACCAAAAAACTAAAATCAGCAAGGGGCTTTGTCTTTTGTTAAAGAACTAAAAGAATACGCATGGGGTGAGAGGGGGGCTGGCCCTTTGGGGGAGGGGAAAAAAAAAAAAAAAAAAAAAGAAAAAAAAAAAAAAAAAAAAAAAAAAAAAAAACTAGTAGTTTGGGAAATTTTCTTTTTTTTTTTTTTGCCCTTTTTTTTTTGTTTTGGCAGATGAAGAGGACCCGTGTTTTAAGCACCAAAAAATGAAAAAGGTGGAAATTTCCCGGGCCCTTTGGGGAAAAAAAAAAAAAAAACCGCCTTAGGGGCCATTGATCCGATAAAAAGGGTTTCCACAAAAAAAAAAAAAAAAAAAAAAAAAAGACTTGCACCCGGTTCCCCTTTTTTACACACAAAAAACAATAAAAGCATGCGAGAGAGAGAAAAGAGAGAGAGAGAGAGAAAAGAGAGAGGAGGAGAGTGGGGGTGGGGGGGGAGGACTGTTAAAAAATACATATATGAAAAAACTTGACTGCACCCGATAGGGTTTGGACATACAAAATCAATAAAAGCATGAATTTAGAGAGAAAATTTTTTCAAAAGACAATGGCTTGCACTCATAACTGAAAAATCTCTCTCTCCCCTCTTCTCTCTCTCTCTCCCCTCTCTCTTCTCTCCCCCCTTCCCCCTCTTCTCTCTCTTCTCTCTCTCTCTCAACACCACACACACACACCACCCCAATCACCCCTCTTTTTCTCTCTCTCTCTCTCTCTCCTCTTTACACACAAAAACACACACACCCCACACCTAAAAATTAAATATACCGGCAAACGGCATTTCGAGTCTAGGGGGGAGGGGAGGGGGGGGAGAGAGAGAGAGAGGGAGAGGGGAGAGAGAGAGAGGAAGAGAGAGGGGAGAGAGAGAGAGAGAGGGGATAGAGGGGAGAGAGAGAGAGAGAGAAAATGAACTGGAAAAATGGTTTCATGCTGACTTCCCCAGAACAAAACAGATATCACAAAACCCCCCCACCACACAAACACACACACACACACACCCAACACACCACACACAACACACAACTTTATAAGGGCACCGGCATACGAGACTGAGGTGGTCGGGGAGGGGAGGGAGGGAGAGAGGAGAGCAGAGGAAGAGAGAGGGGGGGGAGGAGGGAGAGAGAGAGGAGTAGAGAGTTTGGAGGATGAGGGAAATTGATGAGGGGAGAGAGAGAGAGGATAGAGAGAAGAAGCTGATTTGAAACTGACGTGCATGCATGACTTACAAAAAAAAAAACAGATCACACCCCAAAACACAACACCCCCACACACAACACCCCACAAACCACTGACTCACCCACCACACACACACAAACAACACACACAACACAAACCCCCAACAACACACACAACACAAAAAGCAGGGGAACTAATATATACAATCCTGACCAACCACCCTAACCAGTTCGGGTGGTTGAGTCGGAATTGTTTATTTAGTTCTTAACTAGTAAACCCTACAAAAAAATACTGTGTAGGATTATCCGTTTTCAATTAATAATTTACTAACTTTTAGATTTTAGTTTTTTGCTTAATCCTGCGTTTTTTCCTGATCAATTCAATAACATCATTTTCGCGCAGACATTCTTCAAATGGTCTCTGTCTTTCATGTGAAATTAAATCTACAGTCTTTAACTGTTCTCTAAGTCTTTTAAACTGGTTATATTTTTGACATAAATCCACACACTTATCCAGCATGTCTTTCCACTGAAAGCAAGTTTTGACAAAGCGTTTCTTTTTTTCACTATGTCTCTTTTCTGCGAACATTTCATCTTTTTAATAAATAGTGTCAGAAAACTATAAAATACCAATCCTGACTCAAATCACCCTCAACCAGTTTCGGGTGATTTGAGTCTGGAATTGGTTTTTTATAGTTCTCTGACAAGTAAGACTTTAACAACGAATTAAAAAGGATAATCCACCCACCCATTCTCTTTCAAAAAACCAAAAATAACGCCCCTACAAACAAACATACTGTGTAGGATTTCCGTTTCAATACTAATTTACTAAACTTTTCAGATTTTAATTTTTGCTTAATCCTGTGTTTTTCTTGATCATTTTCATATAACTCATTTTTCGCGCAAACATTCTTCAAATGAGTCTCGTCTTTCTTTGTGAAATAAAACTACAGTCTTTAACTGTTCTCTAAAGTCTTTTAAACTGAGTTAAAATTTTTGACATAAAATCCACACACTTATCCTAGCATGTTTTCCCACTAAAAGCTAGTTTTGATAAAGGGGTTTCTCTTTTTAACTATGTCCTTTCTGCCGAACAGTCATCTATAATAAATAGTGTCTGCGTTCCTTCAAACAGTTTATAAAACTGTTCAAAACACTCACTCAGTTTATTGTAGGATCAACTAAATATATTTTTATCTGTCCATATAACCTTCTATCATGATATGTTTGTTCCATTTAAGTGTTGGACAAAAAATCACAATATGATCAAAATTATAGCGATAAACTGTTTGTAATAGGTCTAGGACAAATATTGTTTTTCCAAAACCAGTCTGTCCACAAAATAATGAACAATGAGGGGTTTTTGTCATAAAGTTTAACTGCTCCTTTAGTTTTATAACAGAATTTAATCTAATCCAGTTATTGTTTTTATCATGCTCTCTGTCAAAACTTGTTCAGTATAATAAAATCCTTAAGATCTAAATGGGTAAGATTAATCCAATTTAGTTCTGTAAGATTGTTTCTATTTAGATAATATTGATTTTGTCACTGGTTGTCATGACCTTAATCCCCCCACCGTCGTAAAGAAACGACGCCCAGTAACTTTAAGACTGTCAACGTCTAAGTTTTGCCAGCTAATTAGAATTCCTTTTAGAAGGACGTCACTAACGCCCACAACCCCATCCCTCTCCACATCTTTTAAGACAGAAATTTCAATATCATTGTGAACGTGTCTCCTAATTTCATTTGCGGAATGAACTGTAATTTTGTAGAAGCATCTTTTAAAACGTTCTCTTCTGTGGAGGATGTACTGTTTATTCACTTATGGCTTTATTTCAATCTTTTTTTAGACTATTGTCCTCAGGCTTTAAGACTTACATGAAAAGGGGGCCAGGTTGAATGCTTTTCTGAAACTTTTTTGACGGCAAAAAAAATGAAAAATGGGCTTATGAATTCAAATTTTATTTCCCATTCTAAATATGGTTCTATAGTCCCATTTGCTGTTAGGTTTTCGAATTTATTTTATATTCATATGACCAGCATTTTTTGCTTCTACTTGCGCAGTTGCTCTGTTTAGGAAATTTTTGTTGTCGCCCAACCTTTTGGTTTAAATCGCCATCTTTAGTGGTACTCAAACCCATACAAAGCGCCTATTTTGCCGTTTTGTTCAAAGTCCGCACGTCTGCAGGTCTTTTAATTCTAAAGTTTTTACACCTCACAGGCGCTATGTAACTCCGGATTCTTTGGGCCCACGCGACATTTTTTAGTACAACTTATTATTTTATTTCCAAAACAATGTGCAGGTTATCGCATTTCACGATTTTCCCCTGTTTTGTCTGCAATTTTTATATTAAATGATCCGACCCTCCCACAAACTAATCTTTTAAACTGTAAATTTAGGGAATTGTATAATTTCATAATCGCAATATGCAGCTTTCCCTGAGGGAAGAGCTTTTTAAAACAGTTGAGGGCTTCCATCATATAAGTTTCATCAGTGCTCAGCTCGTCCAAATGAACATAGAGTAATGAATGTAATGCAAGATCGAGCGGTTTTTCCCTCCCTCATAAGTAGTTTTGTTTGCTGCAACCCCTAAAAACTATGAGTGGGTCGATTTCCAGTTGTAAAGCCTAACATTTTGCTAGCTCTCTATCAAATAGTAACCTATTTCTTCATCTTCAGGCTTAAATTGTTAACATTGTTTCAGATTCGCATTGTTAAGTTTTGAGAGTAATGTCAAAGTTACTCATTGCTTCTTTAGTGAGCAAAACCCGTAATAACCATCTGGTATGGTTAACTGGCTAACTAAGTTCCGGCATTATTTTATTTTTAATCTTATTATTCTCCTGGTTTCCTTATTTTTAAACCATAACGACTTTGTAAAAAATTTCATGGAGCGCGACCGTTTGGTTCCGCATTCGTTATCAATAGCATGTTCAAAAAATGAAGGACGGTCTTGGGTTGTTATTGTTACAAACTTTTTTAAACGAAATAAAAATGAGTGCATTCAAATTTACTAATGCAAAATATTCAGTTGGGGCCCGCACTACAATCTTAAAAAATATAACAACCGATACTCTTGACATTTCTGTGACCCAGACTGACACCTTTCAAGCAAGGTTAGTACTCCATTAAACAGATATCTTAACCCTCCTTTTAAAAAAACGACTACATCCCAAAGTGTGGTTCAGTCATCCGATTGCAGTTTTACCAAAACCAGTTAAACTTTGCTGTGTTTTGTGCATAAACTGGGTGTGGAGTGTCGTATGCTGATCATTTAAATCATCCTGATCATTTGTGGGTCAGTGTATAGATTTCATTTTATATTACACCTTCAGACGTATTTTGACTGAACTGCAAGCGCCATTCCCAAATTTGACAAAACGTTTAATCCCTTTAGCAACAGAATAGACATGAAGGCTTTTGAAAGGATCTGAAAACGAATTCAAATTAACGCCAAGACAGACTTTAGACAAAAGTTGGATCTTAATCATGGTCTAGGCACCCCTTATTTTTGGGGCGTGCACAGAAAGTATAACTATGACTGGAATCCTCCCTACACATCTTTCTCTTAAGGCACAACTGTTCACCTCGGGTCCTAGAGCAAGAGCATAAACAGCATGGACAACATTTATCTTGGGCACTTCTAAGGGCCTAACTAGGGCGGGAATAGAACGAATAAACGACTCTGTTCGTACTAACGTTTGGTGTTTGCTAGGTTCGCAAGCACAAACGAGATCGAGCATAACCGACCCTTTCTATGGCTTTGACGCACAAAAACAATACTTAGCAAATTTAGAGGACGCCATTAATTTACAGTTGTTTTTACCTTCAAGTATTAAAAGATACCAAAATGTTTTACAATTTGCAAGATCGAAAGTAGACTTTGCTGTTGGCACTGGTTTTACATGCTGCCTTCTGACCCAGCTCCAGATAGGAACAATAAAAACTAAAATTTAAGAAATCCTCGTGGCAGGAAAATGAACAGAAAGTTGGGAAAAACGAAATAAATTCTGAGCCATTTAATATTGAAAGCAGTAAACAAAAAAGATGGCCCCCCAAGAATAAGTCATCCAATCCCCAGGTCCAAAGCCCAGGGGCCCTTTTGAAGTAAAAAAAAAATAATGACCATGAATATGAAAAGACAGCACTTGTTGTTGTATTAACGGGCATAGGATTACTCGGTCTTTATCTTACTAAAAATTAACCCAACTATTAGAAACTAATGTCCATAGTGCTCGGCCATAAAGCCAATACTTACCTGCAGTAGACAAAAGCCAGCTAACAACACCCCCTAATATACCTGGTTAAAGCTCCACGGCTTTACCGGCAATTTTTTTAAATAAACCCGCAAGATGATCAAGCTGTTTTTTTTTCCCCATGATTTATCAGGTGGAGGGGGATGGCGGCGGAGGCGCTGACCTAAGACCCCGCGCCTGTAATAGCATCACCAGCGTACTTATTGCAAATCCTAAGGTGTTATTAAAGCTTGTAATGTGACTCCTTGCTCTCTAAACAGTGTTCGTATTCGTTCTGCTAGCGTTGTGTCTTCATTAAAATTTTTCGGATAGTTTCTCTTATTCTGTTCACTTGAGTTCGTAATTGTTTCGGTTAGTAGACAACACTTTTTAGTCTTGCTTATCTTTCTTTGGGAAGATCTTTTAGTCTTTGGGTTATTCTTTCTTTAATATCATGCCCTAAGTTGGCGTCATCAGCCTCAACAGTTTTTCTTTTTCTCTTTTTTTATGCTCATCTATTTTCACCCAGTTTTGCTAAATCGTTTGTTAATTCGCCCCTGATGGTTCTCAAAGCATGATCGAGGGCCGTTATTTCTCGCATGGGTAGCGGGGGGAAACATTAATTGTTTTTAATGCTGTTTCTTCTGAAAATGGTTTCTATTGCTTGATTTATTTCCCCGCTGTTGGACTTAAATCTTTAAGTTCCCCTGTTTTGCATTTGGTTATCTGGTTTGGGAAATTCTTGTAGCATGTTTTGAAATTTTAGCAACTGCATCCCTATCTAATTTTTTGGTTTTAGCAATGCCAAGGCGATTTGTACGCTCACAGGGAGTCTTTGTTAAGGGTACTCAGGGCTTTAAACTTCGAGGGGTCTCGTTTTATGCGTAAACTTAACAGGTTTCCTGGATCGATTTTTTACATACAAAGGCCATCATCATCTCGGTCAAAATCATTAGGGTCTAAAACTTTTGGGAGGTTCAAGGCCTAAATTTTGGTACAATGATCTAACATGACTTTCTGTTAATTCACGCCGCATTTAGAGCTCTGAGCGATGCTGTGTCAAAGGAGTCATTTTACTCATGTCGTCTCCACGATCAAAAACATCATAATCTTCTTCACCTTCAATGCCTGCCATGTTTTTAAATAATTAACTTTTTATTTTGTTTTATTAAAAAAAATGGCATATGATTATGGTTCAATTCTTAACCCGAATAGAAGACTGAAAAGAGCCTTTGGAGTGAAGGGAAATAAGCAGAATATTATTGTTCCAAATAATCCGTCTACTATTGATGCGGATTTAAATTCTTACTGTCAAATTTCCAAGCCTAGGAGCGGATGAAGTGATTGTGCCAGGCTCTACGCAACTTACTTTCAAAAATTTTGATCCGAATCAGCAACAGACCCAAACAGGACAGTTGTGCAGAACTGGGTCGGGCAATTGTTAAGAAAATTTCTATAAAAAATTGAGGGGAAGAATATTTTCTTTACACAATGCAGACATGTTTTTAACTATTCTGATTTTATGGCTAACCGAGAATGAAAGGGCCGATCTTGCGTTTCAAGGAATAGATAAGAAGAAGCACCCAAAACACAGAATAGGCGCCCCAGATGCTAATAAAGCCGGCAAAAAGTATGTGGCTGTAAATTTTGCGTATGGAAATCGCTTTTCCATCCCCTTGGATTTTGAGTTGTTAAGTGCGCATGCCCCGTACTTTCAAGGGGCATTAAAAGACAGATTGTCATATGAACTAACTTTTAACGAATACAAGCGTGTTATTTAGATCAACAGACACCGAAGCAAAGTACAGCATTTCTGACATCTCGTTAGAGTTTGACGCTGTTAGCAACCCTGATTTAGCAAGGCTGATTGAGCAACGATATGAGACAAAAAAAAACAATATATTACGATAGAGTGATTTTATCATAAACATTTTCCAGAAGCAAGGCGACGCTATATGGAATTTTAGTTTCGTTGTCACAGCAAGATCGTTTAAAGGTATTTTATTGCTGTGTGAAGATGAAGAACCATTCGAAAGAGGAAGTGGAAAGTTTATTAATCCTAAAATTTAAAGAAAGTACAATGTACAATTGAGGGTAGTCTAACCAAAAACTTACGCTAGCAGGCTTAAACCTTACAGCATTTTGCCGAAAAAGGAAAATTGTTTGGGGGCGGGAGGGGTTTGAAATCCAACGGTAGACCTTGTGTCTAAAGATCTACACCTTCACAATGTTAGACTTGATGATTATTTAACAACAAAATACGGTTTATGGATTGACCCAAAGGGGAACGGGGATAATCAGTTGCATGGAAGTGGGAGGAACGTTAAAGACGGAATAAACATTTAAATTTACAAAGAAAAAGATGGCGAAAAAACCAGTTAATGTACATTTGTTTTTAATATTGAGGCGCAGCTGAATATTCAAGATAACAGATTAACAATTCACAATACTAAATTATTTTTTATTTTTAAAAAAAGCATGTCTGTTAAGGTTTATCCCAAATGCGCCTACAGCGCCAGAGGCACCAAACGAAGGGATAGTAGAAACCCTAACATAAAAACTTCAGATTAACAAACATTACGCAAATGCAACAAAACTAGAGCAAGACCTTTCAAAATACAGCAAAACCAAACGAAGGTATTCTGCTGCCTTTAATGCTGTTACATAAGTTAATACGGGGACATCGACTAAAGTGCTCTATCAGCAGGAACAAGCGTAGGCCTCTTAGCAACAGGTGTTGGTGCACCCGCCACTTTACCTCTAGCCGGTTTATCTTTTAATCTCGGCCTGTGTTCATTAGCTGTAAGTGCGGCTGGCAAAAAATTAAAAACTAAAATCCAAAAGCACACAGCTATGGTTCAACTAATAACAGCTAAACTTAGTTCGTTCAAACTGACAATAATAAAGCGCTAGTTGATCAAACATCACGGATGAAGAATTTAGTTGTTTACAGGCCGATTTGATGACTATAAAAGACAAAAGTTTGATCTTCAAAAAAAAGGCAAGGGCAAGTTTTTCTCAACAGCCAGACACCGAGCAGATAAAAAGGAATTTTTTAAAAAAAAATAAACGAGACATTAAAACTCTGTTCTAAAAAAGCTCGCATTAACAACCCCAAAGGGCGTTTTATACTTTGTTTATGAGTCCAAGCACAAAAAGACCGTTGAAATTTATTCTGATTAAGTATTTTTTTTTTAATTTAAATAAATATTTTGAGTTAGAAAAGAAATCACCATGGATAAGATATTTTGAAGGGCCCGGACGAATTGTTTGAAGGGAAGCTTAAGGGAGAGCGTTTGTCAAAAAACTTTTAAAAGATATTGATCTAGAAGTCATTGATTCAGCAAGGGCCTTTCAGGCAAGCGTTTGCTCTTTCTATTCTCAAATGCCAGGTAAACTAACAATAGACCCCCCAGTTAAAGTAATGTTAGCTGTTTTAATCGACTATATAACAATAAATGAAGAAAATCTCGAAGTCTGGGTCTCGACTCAACAACAGGTTATTCTTTTCTAATGACTTAACACCTGGTTGGGCAGACGAACTGCTCACACAGTTTTATGTGGCCGCTGAAGAAGCCCAAAAAGAGAGGCTCTGGTTGGTCAGAGGGCGAAGTCTTAGAGAATTTGATTAAAAACAGGCTTTAAATATGCGCCGATTGTTGGTAAGGCTTACATTCCACTACCTCCAGCATTAGTTGCAAAAAAAAGCAGTTTAAAACATAAAGAATACAGACAACAAATGTTTTATGTGGTGTGTTCTTGCAAGGTTGCATCACGTCCGCAAAAACGCAGAGAGAGTGTCTAACTATTGTTCTTACATCAATGATCTTAACTTTAGTGGAATATCCTTTCCTGTTAGCGTGGATTCCATTGATCAGTTTGAAGAACAAAACAACCCAATAACTGTTAATGTCTACACATGGGATGAGGAAACAAATCTACAACGATTAAAGTGTCCAAGAACAGTCCATCAATTGGCGAACCAGACAAAAATCATGTTGACTTACTACTGATGTTTTCACCAGCAGGGCTACCCCATTACACATTGATACGCACAATGAGTAAACTAATGCAGCATACTTCAAAAGATGGGCACAAACAAGAAATTCTGTAGAAAATGTTTAACAAGAATTCCATCTGCTCAAGCCGCGAGTGAACATATAAAACATTGTATCAGCCCAGTTAACTGTAATACAGAACTAATTACGCCGAGAGAAGGCAGTAAAGTTAGTTTTAATAACTGGAAAAAACTGCAAACTAGTCCATACGTAGTTTACGCAGACTTTGAGTCGCTTATTGTTCCCTATGAAGGGCCAACCCCCAGAGACTTCCTAAAACAGCCTTAGTGAGTAATCATCAGATTTGTTCATTTGCTTTCATCGTTGTCAGGTCGGATGGCGCCCATTCGGAACCAGAATTATATAGAGACCAGATGCTGCAGAATACTTCTTAAAACGCATGCAGCAATTGCGTAACGCCCCGTTCTAATAATCTAACTTATCTGAAATCATAATGACGCCTGAAGACCAACAACAGTATGACTCAGCCACACATTGTTGGATTTGCGGCTTAGAGCTAACGCCTAAGAGTGTAAATCCAACAGTAAGAGACCATGATCACATTAGTGGGAAGTTTAGAGGAGCAGCGCACAGTAAATGCAATCTTCAACTAAACTTTAATCCTAAGACATGGAAGCTGCCATCTTCTTTCATAACTTGCGAGGTTACGACTCTCATCTTATAATGAAAGCAGTAGACGACGCCTTCAGGGTAACATGCATTGCACAGTCATCAGAAAAGTACATGTGTTTCACTTTAAATAACATGTCTTTCTACGACTCTATGCAGCACATGATGGGTTCATTAGAGTCACTGGCTATGTCCTTAAAGTCCTGCCCAATAACGGAAGAATATTTTGACCCAACTCTCGTTAGAAAGGGCGTTTACCCTTATGAGTACATGAACAGTTGGGAAAGGTTTGACGAAGATACACTTCCGCCTAAAGAAGCGTTCTTTTCTAGTCTTAGAGGAAAGGGCATTAGTGATTCTGATTACCAGCATGCTCAAGATGCGTGGCAGAAGTTAGATTGTAAAACGATGGGAGACTATCATGATGCATACTTAATGGCCGATACATGTTTGTTGGCGGACGTCTTTGAAAATTACAGGAAGACCTGCATGAAACATTATAGCCTGGATCCCGCGCATTATATTTCTGCGCCCGGGATGAGTTGGGATGCTTTCTTAAAGTTTACTGGAGTACAGATTGATTTATTGTCTGACCTGCTAATGATTCAGATGATTGAAAACGGATTCCGTGTGGGGAATTAGTATGGCGTCGCATCATTATTGTAAAGCAAACAACAAATACTTGGACGACTATGATCCAAGTAAAAGGTCTAACTATCTCATGTATTTAGATGCAAACAATCTGTATGGTTGGGCTATGGCGCAATCACTTCCATTACGTAACTTTGAAATGTACAAAGGCGGCGGTACAAATAAGTGCAAAGACTTAAAAAGGGGGGTTTGAGCATTTGACCCAGACGACGCGTGGTTTCTTTCTAGAAGTTGCTTGAATATCATCATGAACCCCCAGCCCTACTAATGATCCCATTAAGCAGAAAATTTAAAAGATGGCAAAAAAAAGGCCCCTAAACTTGTGCTAATCTTCGAGCAAAAAAAAATTTATGTCGTCTTTACAACTTCTCAATTTTTTAAGACAGGGTTTTTTAAATTTACGCTTCATCGTGTAATTGCTTTTGAAAAAGAAAGTCATGAAACCATCATCATGAAGAACATGATCTTGAACTAAACCCCAAAGATGTTTCAGAAAAAGATTTTTTCAAGTAATAAACAACACTTTTTCGGAAAGACTTTGGAAAACCCACACAAGCGTAAAGATGTCAGTTGGTCACCAAAGAGAACGAAGCAATTTTAATGACTTAAAAAAACCAAATTACAGGACTTTAGAGATTTCTGATCAGCTTTTTGGCTAATGAAAAAAAAAAAGAAAGTCAAATGGGCCAACCGATTTAGGGGGTTTAAGTTTAAATTATCAAGCTTTTGATGTTAAAATTTTCTTTTGACTACTTTAAACCCCTTCCGGGTCTAGGTACTTTACACAGTTTACGATAGTTTTGTTATAGATATCCCTACGAAGCACTAAAAAGACAGGAATTAAAAGTGGCAAAAGGGGCATGGGGGTGGTACGACAATTATTACCCTAAAGATTGCCTTTGCTTCAACTGTTAACAAAAGGTTTTAGGAAAGATAAAGGTGTTAAATGGAGGGTGATCAAGGAGTTTGTTGGTTTAAGGTCGAAAATGTACGTTTTTCGAGCCGGGGAAAAACCCCATTAAAAGAAAAGGGGAAAATATCCGCAGTGTTGGCAGTCAAAACTATCACATGACAACTACAAAGAAGATTGTTCAATAAAATACTTTTTCATGACAACGTAAAATACGTTTAAATCACATGAGAAAAACAAAAATTTTGTAAAAAAAAAGTCATTGACAGAAAAAACCCACTAAACGAGTATTTTTTAATCCAGAGTTTTCATATAAATCGGGAAAGGGAAAAATAAAATCTTTCTTCGTATGGGGGTTTATATTTTTCCTCAGTTTTATTTAAGTAAATTATTCTTACCAATTCAGCCAAATTATTTTTCAGTTGCTTATGTGCCAAAATTTTTTTTTTTTCAAGATATTCTTTTCCCTTTTGATAATAAAAAATTTGGGGTTTTGGGGCTGCAGGTGATCTTGGACATTACATGTGTTGGGACCCTAAAAATGTTCCTTTAAAATAGAATTCGTTTATTATTCTCGTATCTTCCAAGGTCTCTTCCTTTCTTTCTTTTTTCGTTCTGTGCTTCCTTCTGAGTTTCCCCAATTTTATGTAAAATTTAAAAATTTAAATTAAAGAAAACTCGAACTGTGTCTGGGGGAATTATCTGCAGTTCTTCCTTTCCGTTTTGAGGAGGGTTGTTTTTTTTGTTCATTTTCCCCGTAAAAAATTCACGGGCGGTTTCATTTTTACAATTCTTTTTATTTCTAGGGTCAACACCCAAACGGGATCTGTTCCCCTGATGCGAGTGTCCCCTTCTGCTTCCCCGGAAATAAATTTCCCTTACTTCAAGCCAAAGGTTAAGTTTCCGGATGAAGATCTCCTTCAACAAAAAATCTATTGTTTTTTTTTTGATTGCTTTTACTGGTTTTACCCCTTTAAATTTTTTCTTTATTATTGCACGTAGAACTGGGGGCGTTTTTCAAACCCCCATTCGGGTTTTGGGGAAAATTTGCAATAGTCTCTGTGATACTTTTTAAAAAAAAAGTCTTTCGAAAACCTGTTTTTTAAAAGTTTTCAACCAAAAGCCTGTGATTGTAAAACTCCTGGAATACCCTTTTAATGGTAACTCTATGTTTTAACAAAAATTGATTCACTCGGCCTTTAATTTTTTTTCCCCTTTTCGACTTGAAATGCGGGAAAAGGTGGGGGGGCCTCGTTGGTTATCATTTTGTAGGGCAACAGCAACAGAAGAAGACTCTTTTGTTTTAAAGGGTTTTCTGCTTTTTGTATCTTGAAGCTATGTCAATGCTGGAGTGCGTACTAAAATCTTTTTCGTCTAATCGTTTTAAGGGGTAAATATGAAGATTTTTTTGATCGGTGTCGTTCGGTATTGTATTCACAAAGTGTGGCCTCTGTATTCGCCTGGTGCAGGTAAAAAAATTTTGCCAAATCGCTTGTTTGATAACCTTTTTCCTTTGCTGTTTGTTCACTGACTCCCCTGTTTGGCTTAGCTTTTTTATTGCTGTTACCCCCTTCCAATTTTCCTTTTGGCGAAAATAGATTTTGTTCATTTTTTTTCGCCAATTTATCGCAAAAAAATACACAACGGTCTGCCAAAGACAATAAACACGATTTCTTGCTCTTTTGTTTTTCTGATGGTTGATAAAAGTCATGAATTTTGGTGGGGGCAATGTCCGTTTGGGGTTTCCCTGTTAAAAGATAATACTTTTATTGCCGGTAAACTTTTTAAATGTGAACCCGCTCCCCCCTGTTTTTTCAGTTTGTTATTAATAAAATCTAAACCCCCAAATTCTCTGCTTTTCATATGATCTTGTCCCGCTGCCATTGCTCCTAGCTTTTTGTTTTGTCTTTTTCTTCGCGTCACCCCGCGTTTTTCTAAATGGGAAATTATTTCCCCCCGCAAAAAAAGAAAGCGCTTTAAACCACAGCGCCCCACATCATTACGAGTGAACCTTTTTTAAAAATTTTTTTTTATTTACAATTTATATGTCTGGAATTTTCCTTGCTTAACAAAAAATATTTTCGTAGAAAACGAAGCTGCAATGATACAATTGCTTTGCTGAATCCTCAAAGTCTAGTTCCCAAGACCCGCTGGTTTAATTTTCTTAACAGTTTTTTTCCCAAAAAGAATTGTGTATCCATACTTAGACGCCAATAACAGCAGAAGGTAAACAAGTTTGGTAACAGTCTTTTCGGCGTCATTTTTTAAAAAAAAAATAATAATTTTATTTGTAATAAAACATGAACAGCGCGATCTATAAGCTACAGAGCGACCTAATCCGTCTTGGACTTTCAAAAGAAAGTTATGACAAACGTTAGCCCCAAAAGGGGAGGTTTTATCTTTGGCAGCAGGGAAAAACAAAAAAAGTTCCCCGGAATGAATTTAGATAGAAAGATTCAAAGATGTCGCCACAAAAACATTTTAAAATATATAAAAGGTATGAAACGCAACTAGGGTCGAGAAAGGTGAAATTTTGGGGGAAAAAGGTTTTTGTTTGTACACAAAAAGTCAGTAATTTCGCCCATTGATTCTGAACAAGATTTATGTTGATTAAAGCAGGATCCATTTTAACAAAGTCATTTGAGTCTCTAGGGTTGTTGTATTACGATTTGGGAAAATTTTTGTCGCCGCTAATCTGGGGGTTTAAATTTTTTAATCTATAGATTTTATTTCCCCCTTCAAAATGACCCAGCCGAAAATCAGCAGAATCAGAATCGAATCAGAAAAAATTGAATCAGGGCCAGTGGTCAGTAACCCCCCCCATCCCGGCGGTTGCAAAAAAGGAAAAAAATTAGCAAGTGGAACAAACAACCAAAATTACAGTTACAATCACGAATGAAAAAATGCCTTGTTTCAAAGCCCTTTTTAAAAAAGCCGGAACAAGTTGATTCGAGGCCCAAACCCAGGGTTGCCTACCACCAAAGTTTCATTTTCTTAAAGCATTGTCATTTTTTGCAGCATTGCTGTTTGGGGGGGGTTATTTCGGTTATAAAATATAAAAAACAAAGACAAAAAAACCCCAAAAAATCCCAACAAACCAACCACTAAATACAAAATCCCAAACACAAAAAGCATGCCAAACCCCCCAACACAAAAGATCATTTGCCATTTCAGAGCAATAATACTTTTAAAATTAATAAATAATTATAAGTTGACTTGAAAAAACTTGGTTTACTTGAGGTGACTTAGTTATGAACTTAAAATGATTAAGGCGACTTGATCAAAATTATTAAGAAAATTGAGGGGACTGATTAAAAACTTAATTAAAGAACTTGAGGGACTTGTTTTTAAACCTTTAAAAAAAAACTTTGGGCAACTTGGTTAAGAACCCTTTGAAAGACTTGATGCAACTTGAAAAGAAAACCATAGAACTTGTGAAATAAAATAAAAACACAAACCATTGGGAGAAACTCCAAATTTTTCAAAGGGTTGCTTTTCCTTTGTGCAAAAACCCTTTAATTATTGGGTTACAAAATTGCGAGCGGGGGGCGACGCTTGCACTTTTTTAGTAGGCGCCCGCCCCAACGCAAAACAGCTGTGCAAATTTCACAAAAATTCTTGCCAAAGGGAGCACGCGTGCCAGTGATCCAAAAACTAAGTACCCCCCAAAAAATTTTTAGTACATCCCCTTTTTAGTCTTATTCATCAGGCACTTTTTAATTTTGTTCATTTCAATCAATGATTTTAAAATTTTTTTCCCTTTAGTTTTAACCTTTTTTTCTTGTTTCACTCTTTGTCCTTTACTTTTTCAACTCTTTTCCTTTTTTAAAAAAATATGGCCAAAAAAATTTCAACTTTTTGGGGTTCCCTGTTGTTGCCTGATCCGTCATTTTTAAAAATAACTGCTGTCTCCAAGAACACGAAACTTAAACATGCAAAGCTAAAAAAAAATGTCAAAACTAAAAACAATGTCACATGCAAAGCAAAAAAACAATGTCACACGGGGAAAAATATGTCACAAAGCAGGGGCAAGTCACAAAACTTGCTTTGGCAAATATTCTTACAGCGAGGAAGCTTGTTAACGCTGGCCCCCAAAGACCCCTGTGCCTGTTCGCCCTGTCAAAAAACCCCCCAAAAGCAATTAAATAAAGAGACGCCAGCCTTATGACGGGCCCCGTATTCATGCATAGGCCAACCCCCCACTTAACTCTTAAGCTCTTGGTTTCAGAAACTCGCACAATATAGGGGGGTAAAGGCCGGCGAATCTTTTTTGTTTGTCTAAATTAAAGCGTAGTTTTATTTCAAAGAAAGACAAGGGCGTTTAATAAGTTGCAGAAAATAATTTTAAAAAAAAGGATAACCTACACGTTTTTGTTTTTTAGGGGGGCGTTATTTTTTGGGTTTTGAAAAAGAAGGGTGATGGTTATCATTTTTTAATTCGTTTTAAAGTTTCTTGTCAGAGAAAAATAAAAAAACCCAAATTCCTGATCAAAACACCCCAAATGGTTGATGATTTGAGTCAGGATTGGTATTTTATAGTTCTCTAGTGTCTGCGTTCCTTCAAACAGTTCAAAAAAGCGTTCTAAACACTATCGTTTATTTCTTTGGGTCAATAAAAATTTTAAATTTCTCCGTTATATAAACCTTCTATCATGATAGCTTTGTTCCATTTAAGTGTTGGGGAAAATCACAATTAATCAAAATTTTTGCGAAAAACTGTTTGTAAAAAGGGCGAGGTAAATATTGTTTTTCCCCAACCGTCTGTCCACAAATCAGGAAAAAATGAGGGGTTTTTTCATAAAATTTAACATCGGCATTTACCCCAAGTCGTCTGCTCCATAGTTCTATAACGAATTTAACTAATCCCGTTATTTTTTTATACTCTTGTCAAAACTTGTTCATAAATAAAAACCTATAAAATCTAAAAGGTAAGATTAAACCCCCCTTTAGTTCTGTAAGATTGTTTTATTTAGACAAAAAAATTTTTTTGTCACGGTTGTATGACGGGAACTTTAAGTTTTTCAAAGTCAAGTTTTTGCCAACTAATTTGGAAATTCCTTTTTGAGGAGTCACAACGCCCACAACCCCATCCCTCTCCTCATTTTTTAAAACAGAAATTTCAAATATCATTGTAAACGTGTCTCCTAATTTCATTTGCGGAATGAACTGTAATTTTGTAGAAGCATCTTTCAAAACTGATTCTCTTCTGTGGAGGATGTACTGTTTATTCCCATACGGCTTTATTTCAATCTCTTTCCGACTATTGTCCTCTGGCATAAGACTTACATGTAAAGGGCCAGAGTTGATTGCTTTTCTGAAACTTTTTTGACAGCTAAAAAATGTAAATGGGCTTATGAATTCAAATTTTATGTCCCATTCTAAATATGGTTCTAAGTGCCATTTGCTGTCAGGTTTTCGAACTATTTTATATTCATACTGGCCAGCATTATTTGCTTCTACATTGCGTAGTTGTTCTAGTTTAGGAAACCTTTTGTTGTCGCCAACCTCTTTACGTTTATAATCACCATCTTTAGTGTACTCAAAACCATACAAAGCGCCTATCTCACCATTCTGTTCAAAGTCCGCAACGTCTGCAAGGTCTTTTAATTCTAAAGTTATACACCTCACAGGCGCTAATGTAACTCCTGATTCTTCTGGCCCACGCGAGATTTTTTAGAACAACTAATTATTTTATTTCTAAAACAATGTGCAGGTTATCACATTTCACGACTTTTCCTGCTTTGTCTGCGATTTTTATATTAAATGACCCGACCCTCCCACAAACTAATCTTTTAAACTGTAAATTAGGGAATTGTATAATTTCATAATCGCAATATGCAGCTTTCCCAGATGGAAGAGCTCTTAAAACAGTTGAAGGCCTTCCATCATACAAGTTTTCATCAGTGCTCAGCTCATCCAAATGAACATAAAGTAATGAATGTAATGCAAGATCGAGCGGATTTTCCCCCTCATAAGTAGTTTTGTTTGGTGTAACTCTAAATCTATGATTGTCAGCTGCAAAGCCTAACATTTTAGCTAGCTCTTTATCAAAATAGTAACCTGCTTCTTCTTCAGACTTGAATGTTAACATTGTTTTTAGATTTGCATTGTTAAGTTTGAGGATAATGTCGAAGTTACTCATTGCTTCTTTTAGTGAGCAAAACCCATAATAACCATCAGGTATTGTTAACTGGCTAACTTTGGCCCCTGTTTTGTCAACTTTTAGAATCTTATTATTATTTTTGGATTTAGTAATATTAAACCATACAACTTTGTAAAAAATTTCATGAAGTGCAACCATTTTGGCTCCGCAATTGTTATCAATAGCATGTTCTAAAAACGAAGGACGGTCTTGAGTTGTTATTGTTACAAACATTTTTTAAACGAAATAAAAATGAGCGCATTTAAATATACTGATGCAAAATATTCTGTTGGGCCGCACTACAATCTTAAAAATATAACAACTGATACTCTTGACATTTCTGTGACTCAGTCTGACGCCTTTCAAGTAAGGTGAGTACTCCATTAAACAGATATCTTAACCCCCCTATTAAAAAAGACTACATTGCGAAAGTGTGGTTTAGTCATCCGATTGCAGTTTTACCAGAACCAGTTAAACTTTGCTGTGTTTTGTGCATCAACTGGGTGTGGAGTGTCGTATGCTGATCACTTAAATCATCCTGATCCTTTGGTGAGGTCAGTGTACAGATTTCATTTTTATTACACCTTCAGACGTATTTTGACTGAACTGCAAGCGCCATTGCCAAATGACAAACCGTTTAATCCATTCAGCAACAGAATAGACATGAAGGCTTTTGAAAGGATCTGTAACGAATTCAATATTAATGTTAAGACAGACTTTAGACAAAAGTTGGATCTTAATCATGGTCTAGGCACCCCTTATTTTTGGGGCGTGCACAGAAAGTATAACTATGCCTGGAATCCTCCTTACACATCTTTCTCTTCAGGCACAGGTGTTCACCTCGGGTCCATAGCAATGCATAAAACAGCAGGAGCACTTCTAGGGCCTAACTAAAG
>JAFLJL010006782.1:0-10834 GCA_018398815.1 Conus ventricosus
ACTGTGTTGTGCTGGCTGCGTTCCTGCCGATGGAATCGCGTTTCTTAAGAGCAGTCCCGATGATTTCTTCTTGCGCCGTTCCTTGACTTTCGGTGTATCGTCGTCGGAGAACGCTGCCATGCTGCGAGAACTGTCAGCCTTGTCATACTGACGTAGTTGGGCGGAAAAATCAGGAGAGCCGATACTAGGCTTTATGTGTCCGATGTGTGTGTGTGCGTGCTGCGTGCGCGCGCGCAGGGTGCTGTGTGTGTGTGTGTGTGTGTGTGTGTGTGTGTGTGTGTGTGTGTGGTGTGTGTGTGTGTTGCGCGTGTGTGTGTGGTGTGTGTGTGTGTGGTGTGTGTGTGTGTGTGTGTGTGTGTGTGTGTGTGTGTGTGTGTGTGTGTGTGTGTTGTGTGCTGTGTGTGTGTGTATGTGCGTGCTTGTGTGTGTGTGTGTGTGTGTGTGTGTGTGTGTGTGTATGTGTGTGTGTGTGTGTGTGTGTGTGTGTGTGTGAGTGTGTGTGTGTGTGTGTGTGTGCGTGCGCGCGCGGTACGTACGTGTGTGTGTGTGTGTGTGTGTGTGTGTGTGTGTGTGTGTGTGTGTGTGTGTGTGTGTGGGGACGTCTCTGTGGGTGTGTGTGTGTTTTGTGTGTTTGTGTGTGTGTGTGTGTGTGTGCGTGTGTGTGTGTGTGAGTGTGTGTGTGTGTGTGTGTGTCTTCATACCGGTCTGAAAACAGACGTATACGAAAATTTGTTTCTGAAACTTTAAAAGCTTGTGATCAGCTGCAGTTATTTTCGATGAAAGGTCTAGCAATCCAAACAAAGCGCAGAAATTATCTTCTGTTTATGATCATGATTCAGATCGACAGCCACCACTTCTTCGTAGTACTTTGTGTTCGGACTCTGTCAGTAACAATTGTAATATCTGAAGATCATTTTATCACTTGGTGGAGTGGGAAATGGAGGAGGGGGACACCCAGCCCTCTGTATCGATTGTGCACGGATGTTCAGTGGCACCAATGAGCCCCCAGCAACGGATAAGCTGCACTTGTAAGGAAAATGTTTTTTCCCAGATGTCTCCTGGTCATCTCACAGCACTCCAGGATCCTCAAAAGCTCAAGTAAGTATCTTTGAATATTTCCGGAACAATTACGTAGTGGGGGGAAACAAGTGCAACAACAGTGTAGAAGGAGATTCTTCTCGGTTCCCCTTTTGGCTTAGGCAGGAATCCTGGAGGTACTGGCAAAGGCTTCAGTATGGTGAAGGCCCTCCAGTGGTCAGTAAAGTTTTGCACTCATCGGGGTGTTGGCAGGCCAGGTTTCTACTTTTGGTGTTGTTGGAACTGTCTGAGTGGACAGCTCTGCTGTTCAATAACCCAAGCATTGTCAGCAGCTAAGAATTGTGCAGAAAATATTGAATATTTCCTCAGCGCCATTAATACTAGACTTAAATAAACAGCCCCAATGATGGCAGAACAGTCCCAACAACACCAAACGTAGAAACCTGGCCTGCCAACACCGCAATGAGTGCAAAACTATATTGACCACTGGAGGGCCTTCACCATACACAAGCCTTTGCCAGTACCTCCAGGATTCCTGCCTAAGGGAACGAGAAGAATCTCTTTCTACACTACGTTGATCTCACATGATCATCACCCATCAGTGAATGATTGATGATATGATTTTTACCCCTTTTTTTGTGAATGAGTGTATGTGTATATATATTATACTAGCCGGTGTACCCGGCTTCGCTCGGGTATATCTGTACAATGATTTCTGGCCACCCCTCTCTCTCACCACTTAAAGACAATACAATAAAATTCAGCTTGGGTTTGTTTCGTTTTTCCATGCTGAACCAATTGCCCCAGCCTCCTATCTACTTCACCCAATTTCTTCGGACGCCCACTCCCTTCTTGCCTCTCAATCTGTTTTCCCTCACGAATTTTTTTCGTAATTACGATGCACAGTCCATAGAGGGATGCCTGTACTTTGTGAACTTACCGATGCATTCTCAATTCCTTGATTGAAGTGCTCCAAAATGACAACTCTGTAGGGGCCGCCATAACCTAGTGGATAAGGCGCTGGATCATGATCCAAAGGTCGTGGTTTCGAATCCCGGCTTGGTCTTGGAAATTTTAACGTGGAATGTTTCCAGCTAAAATGACCGTGGTTCACCCGATGTCCACCTGGCCCCGCAGGTGTCAGGCTAATGTGACGGACCAGCCATCTGCATATCCTTGATTTGGGCACGGACGTTAAATCCAACTCAAACATGACAAACTCTGTGAAAAGATTGCATTTTCACGATGTATCATGTCTATTGGAGGGCCTCTGGGTAGACAACATTTTGGTCTCCCTGTTTGGGCGCAAGTATAGTCAGTGTTTCTGCGTTTCCAGTTCGTGATGCTGCAACGTTAGAACATTCCATGTGTAAAACACGGAACGGTCAGGTTGCCCAAGGGATGAAAATGTCTGACCCTGGCTCTTGATGATTGTCAGAGCGAAAGCTGGTTTCCTGGGAAACTGAAGCCATCAGAACTGGAATGGCAGGGGTGAGTCCATGGGTTCCAGAGGAATTTTGGGGAGCAGCACTGGTTCACCTTTGTGGGGGCCACATGATATTTTCGCTTCTACAACGTTCCTGTGCAGTCTGGTGAAGACACATCGGGTGCCATTGATCACCTTTGGTGGGTCCGTGAGTGGAGAATGATCATGGGGACTCAGATTTCAGCAACAGTTCATGCGGTGGAAGTCCAGAAATCTCAATGGAGTTTAGGAGTTCTTGTGGATAAAGGACTCCCTCTCATCATTCTGTCGACAGATCTGTACAGAGTTTCCTCTCCAGGGAAGTCAGCTACGATTTTTCTGTTTAGCCTGTTGACAGTCTCGTTCAGGGAGGAAATTATGGCCCTTTCCGCTGACTAGTCTGAGTCTGCACAGTGAGCATGAAGATCCGGGTAGACTACTTCTATCAGATCTCCTGGCTATCATAAAACTGGCATAGTGCTGGTGGGACCAATATAGTATCTGGAAACATGACTCAATGGCACCATTGCCAATGTCAAGCAGAAGTTTGGCGAAGACTGGCTGTATGGGGATTTCCAGACAGGGTGGGCTCTCATATTTAACATCATGCTCCGCCATTTCTTCAGACAGGCGTTGACAATGTTTGCTTGGTGCCATTGAGGACGACAGGGAGGATCTGCCAGAAGTCCCACAGAACAGCGTTGGGATGCCTCCCATTGGCCTGTGCACTTGGGTGTACTGCGCTTCATAACAGACATCTCTCGGACTTGGAAGAGGAAATCTTCAGCAAGATGGTCTCTGAAGAGGTTCCCAGGTTGCGTGGGTTACTGGGGTTGCAAGCCACCAGGATAATACAGAAGTCACGCAGCAGTCGGGGTCTCTGAGAGATGGAAGCTTCCTCCAGGGCAAGTTGTAGAAGGCGGTCATCTTCCAGTTTGGTTCGTGTGAGTTGTATATCATTGTTCAGCGTGTAAAACTGGATCTGTATACCGAATTTCATCAAGAATGGTCTACATTTATATATATACGGTTTTTAACGGTCAATTTTAAGTTTCGGTTCGTGTAGTTGTATTATCATTATTCAGCATTTAAACTTCACCTGTATACCAAATTTCATCAAGAAAGGTCTAAATTTAGAAAATAACGGATCTTAACGGTTTTTAACGCTCAATTTTAAGTTTCTGTTCGTGTAAATTGTATATCATTGTTCAGCGTGTAAAACTGCATCTGTATACGGAATTTCATCAGGAACGGTCTAAATTTATATAATAACGGTTTTTAACAGTCAATTTTAAGTTTCGGTTCGTGTAGTTTGTATATCCTTATTCAGCATTTAAAACTGCACCTGTGTACCAAATTTCATCAAGAAAGGTTAAATTTAGAAAATAACGGTCTTAGCGGTTTTTTAACGCTCAATTTTAAGTTTCTGTTCGTGTAAATTGTATATCATTGTTCAGCGTGTAAACTGCATCTGTATACGAATTTCATCAGGAACGGTCTAAATTTTTATAATAACGGTTTTTAACGGTCAATTTTTTAAGTTTTGGTTCGTGTAAGTTGTATATCATTGTTCAGCGTGTTAAACTGCATCTGTATACCGAATTTAATCAAGAATGGTCTAAATATATATAATAACGGTTTTTAATGGTCAATTTTAAGTTTCGGTTCCTGTAAGTTGTATATCATTATTCAGCATTTAAAACTTCACCTGTATACCAAATTTCATCAAGAAAGGTCTAAATTTAGAAAATAACGGATCTTAACGGTTTTTAACGCTCAATTTTAAGTTTCTGTTCGTGTAAATTGTATATCATTGTTCAGCGTGTAAAACTGGCATAGTGCTGGTGGGACCAATATAGTATCTGGAAAACATGACTCAATGGCACCATTGCCAATGTCAAGCAGAAGTTTGACGAGCTGGCTGTCTGGGATTTCCAGACAGGTGGGCTCTCAATTGGTGGTTAGACGTTTAACAATCATACTCCGCCACTTCTTCAGACAGGCGTTGACAATGTTGGCTCTGGTGCCATTGAGGACGACAGGGAGGATCTGCCAGAAGTTCCCCACAGAACAGCATTGGGATGCCTCCCATTGGCCTGTGCACTTAGATGATGTTCTGCAGCGTAGAGTCCATGGCCTCGTAGACAGCTTTGTGGGTCATGGGAGCTTCATCAATTATGACGGTTGCAGCCTCTTTGATGCTTTGGCCAACGTTGACCCACGCTTGACGGGCAGGTTGGCGTTTCTTGCTTGTCGGCATCCAGAGGGATCTTGAAAGTGCTATGTACTGTCCGCCCACCCGGCAAAAGAGTAGCGGCAAATGCCACTGGAAGCAGTGGTAGCACTGTCACACTGTCACTCTTGCATACCCGCATTCATGACAGCATTTACTCCATACGCACACGCAATCTCTCCAATCAACCAAAAGGCGCACTACCGAATGTTTTTTCTTCTCCCTCTCCTTCAGGGAAAACACTTTACTAATCACAACAACAACTTGTAAACGATTTTACACCTGTATCTCTCTCCGCACTGAGAGACAAATAAATCCGCACACATGTATCTCTCCTCACACGAGAGACAATCAATCTTCACACATGTATCTCTCTTTACACTGAGAGAAAAAAATAGTCTTCACACTGTATCTCTCTTTACACTGAGAGATAAAATAGTCTTCACACTTGTATCTCTCTTTACACTGAGAGATAAAATAATCTGGTTCCGCTTTCTATAAAGCTATGGCCTTCACATTCCGTTATCCCAAAATTCCGGACCAGGAGAATACATAACTCCCGTAATCACTGAGGACCTGCCTGCCTCAAGTAAAAGCTTCCTGCTTTCTCAATTCCCTGTCTCTCTGAGACAATATTACTGCCCCTCGAACTCTCCCGTCCTGGAGATACGAGTCTCGACTTCTCTTCCGCGACTTCTTCTGTCTCTTGCGAAATGACGAGCTTCAACTCCTCTCCTGGAGTTGGTACTGGCTGGGGCTGAACTACGGTGTGTTCCCCACACCATGGCCATCTTCAAACCACCTCACGGGGTGAAAGATGAAGGGTGAAGGGCGAAGGTAAAGGGTGACGGGTGAAGGGTGAAGGGTGAAGGGCTGAAACACGAATAAGGTTCGTGTAAGTAACCTGCTTCTCAATTCAACATATGAATTCTTTCTCTCTTCTTTAAGTTTTCCCCTGTAGCTTTCCCCAACTATCTATCGCTCACTGGTAATGACTGGTCAGCAAAGAGGACCACCGTCCTGACAGGTTCGAGTCTCTAGGCCATCTGCTGGGTTAAAACTGACTCTTTCCCCCTTCTCCTAGTGAGTGCATACTCAGTGTTCAAAACACATGGACCAGCACCTTACCTTACAAGCCCTTGTTAAACTATCACTCAGTGGTCACTTTCACCAATGACCACATTCGTTTCTTGAATGAGTCATATCACAATTATTTTGGGGACGCCCGCTACACTAGTCAAGACCACATGAATATTCTTCCTTTTATTGTGGCACGGGGAATGATTCATATCACTAACTACATGTGACGGAGCGTCACATGCTTGATGTGAGGCTACGTCACATGACACCCCCCATCCTGGATGAAAAAATTTTCTCCAGAAAATTTTTTAAAGGTATACAACTTCACTTAAACAATCTTCAGCCAGAATCTCAAAATGTGTAACATCGCACATGATTCACCAAATTAATAATCAACGTATAGAATCAATCATCATGATCCACCATAAATAGCATATTTCAAACTTCAGTCTTTCTAAAAAAAAAAACATTCATAATTGATCACCATATTTCACAAAATACATTTCACAAATTACATGGATAAAACAATTAGGGATATCAACAATTCAAAGCACCAATTGTGTTCATACATTAAGATGTGAAGCACATTTTCCCTGATCTTTGTCTCACATCATATGTTTCAAAACCCTCATGAAATGAGAATATTTCCAAGTGTAAATGTTTCTCAATAGACATGTAAACAAAATAAACATAGTTTAAACATAATTTCTTTTTCCCCACATGGTAATGTTATAGTCCATTGAAAAGTCACATGCTTCCCATTGTTGACAATGACAAATGAAAACAATTGGTTTGTCTCATTGCACAATCAAAACATGTATATATACATTTCTAAAGAGTTATTTGCTCATCACACTACATATAGATTCATCTTCACAAGCAAATTAGACATAAATAGTACTTGATTTTTTTCCATTGTTTACCAAAGAATAAATATGTATTACATCAACATCAAGTAGTTGTTTGCTTGCAAACATATAGTCACTTCAATAAGCAAATTATGCATAAATACCACTTGATTTAAATCGTCAGTAGCATACAATGCACCGTCAAAAGTGATCACACCGTAATCATTAAGAAAGACAAAAACAGGAATAGTCTTTCCCTTGAAGACAGTTACATTTGTCCATGAATATTCACGCACGTGACAAACAAATCTGCCATGACATTTTGTGTTCAGGCACTGGTTCAACAGTAAAACTGGAATTCCTGCAATGCCAAAGACATCTTAATAACCTGCTGTTCTTAGTCTTTGACGATTTCAAGAACGTCAGTGGCCTATGGTCAGTCTGTAACTGAAACTTTCTTCCAGTCAAGAACCTGGCGAACTTCTCACATGCCCATACAATAGCCAAGCACTCTCTCTCAATAGTGGAGTATTTCTCCTGTGTCTTTGAGAACTTCTTACTGGCGTATTGCACTGGATGTAATAAAGCACTTTTTTCCTGCAACAGTACCGCTCCCATTCCTTTAGAATGGCATCAGTTCTTAAATAAAGTCTTCTGAGAGGGAGGGTAACATAGAACAGGAAATGAGTTGAGGGTGTTCTGAACACACTCCAAAGCCTTTGGCACTCATCAGACCACACAATACTTTTGTTCTTCGTCCTTTCGTCAGTTCAGTCAAAGGGGCCGTCAGGACGCAAAGTGGGGTACATATCGTCTATAGTAAGACAACAATCCGATGAGTGACCTGATCTGTTTCTTTGTAGTGGGTTTGTGTAAGGATAAAATCTTTTCCACTTTCTTTCCCTCTGGCATCATTTTTCCCACTGAAATAGTGTGACCCAAAAACTCGAGAGTTTGAAAACGGCACGAATTTTTGATGGTCTTGCAGTCAAACCAAAACTTCTGAGTCTGCAAAAAACAGCTCGTAAGTTAGAAAGGAGGTCACTCCATGACCTTGCAGCCAACAAAATGTCATCAAAAAAACTGACTGCACCACATTCATGGTAGTTTCAGGGCTCGCATCATTCTGGCAAAGAAGCTGGGGCATTTTGCAACACAATGGCATTTTCGTCCACTGGAAAAGACCAAAAGGTGTTTGAAACGCTGTCTTTTCCTTGTCGCTTCAGCCATTGGAATCTGCCAGTACCCTTTAGTCAAGTCTACTTTCACAAAATACTTTCCTTCCGAGAGCTGACACAGAAGTTCTTCAATGTCTGGGATGGGCTCGGCATCGAACAAGTGATCTTATTTACTTTTCTGTAATCGATGCAGAAACGCACTGATCCATCAGGTTTGTCCATGTCACGACCGACCCCTGGAGGTCTGCCCTGACAGGATCGGTCTAGGTGGGAGTGAAGGGAGTGGACTGACCTCACACGCTCCGCAAGAGACCACAATAAAGATTACGATACAACACCCCATTTATTCACACCAGCAAAATAAACATTCCAACACACGCACATGGACGATCACAATAAAGCACTCCAACGCACACAACATGCACAATCACGATCAAGCACTCCAACGCACACAACGTGCACAATCACGATCAAGCACTCCAACGCACACAACATGCACAATCGCAATCAAGCACTCCCACACCCACAACGTGCACGATTATAAATAAATATTTCACCATACGACGTACACAATCACAATTACAGCATTCCAGCACATATGACATGTACACAATTATAAAGAAATATTTCCAGTATTGACCCTTTCTCACACCACGGAGTGCGTCCACATCCCTGCCCCTGTCAAGTCCGCAGGGAGCACCCTGTCGCACTAGGTGCTCCGAGCCGGGTTGGTTCTCGCAGGAGTCGCCCAAAGCCGACACCCTCGACTCCCAAGCGGGCAGTGAAGAGCGTGTCCCGGGGGGGGGGGGGGGGGGGGGGGGGACGTAGCTGTTACTGGAGGTCCTGGACGGGGGTCCAGGCCGGCCAGTCAAGACGGCGGGCTCTTCTAGCAGTCCACGGTCCCGACCAGGGGCGTGGCCTCGACCAGCGCGTGGCACCATCCCGTCCGTGGTCTCAGCCAGAACGTGGCCTCGACCAGCACGTGGCACCGTCCAGTTCGTGCTCCAGGTGAAGCCCCCGGGAGGGGGAGGACGTAGCTGGGAGGAGAGTCGGAGAGGAGGGAAAGAAGAAGGAAGGAGGAAGGAAGAAGGGTACTGGAACCCTGCCGTCAGTACCGTCTGACCATTGCTGTCAAGTCTTATCAGCCACTCGCATGATGGGCGAGGGGAAGTTGTACCAAACGCACACAGTACACCCATTGAATCAAGTCTTCTCACACGATGCAGGTAAAAGACTGCATTAAATCAACAGGTTATAAAACAATATGAATTATCTTCACCCTTCTCTCACTCACGCTTAACGTTTTCCTTCCTTAGGAAATAAATCAACACAGCGACCATCGCTTAATAACTGCCACCACATTTGCAAATAGTAATTCAATGGCATAATTGTCACATTTTATAAACACATTTCAAAATAACACAAATCTCCAACCACGCATCCGAACGACAAATCATGCGTACGCACGCTCGTGAACATAAAACTCGTTCTCCTTGCACACACAAACAGACGGTGGCCGAAGGATAAAAGTCCGGCGAATGTGACAGGGGCGGACGAGCGAGACCAAGCAAGTTCCAACCCTGAATCACCAGGTTCTCTCCCTTCCCCACCGACTACCGCATCACCAGATACATAAACAGGAGAAAGAATTTTGGAAATAATTTAGAATGGCCAGGTTAAAGATGGAATTAACCAGAGAAAAAGTCTCACACAATATTTCTCTTACAATTTCGAAAACAAAAGAAAATTGCGCAAAAGCGAAGACTAAGCCGGCTAACAACAACAAATCAAAACAAACAGACCACGAAACTGATGCTTACCAGCTACCCGTGGGTGGACCCCGAAGAGGCGGGTCAAAGGACTCTCTCTACCCTCTGTCCAGTCGAGAGGACAGAGGCGAAGATGCGGAAACAGAAGAAATGATGTCCCTCTCCTACAGGCCGACTGCAGGAATTGAAAGTACTGACTGTACTCTCGACGATAAGGTAAAGAACCAGGACTGGAGCAGGCGCCCCCAGAGACATCTTCCGCTCGAGTGAAGAGCTAACCTCCCTCAGCAATGGCGGCCAACATGCCATGCTGCGTCACAGAGTGAGCATACTTCAAACTAAAAGAAACGAAGCACGTGCGACAGGTAAAAAGACAGGCGAGAGGCCGATAGACAGAAAGTTCGAGAGAAAGGTACCGGCCACCCGTGAACTTGCAGATGAATAGCACGGGCGGTGGAATTAGAGAGAGAGAGAGAGAAAGCAAACCGAAGTTGAGCTGAACCACACCAAGGTGCAACTGCACCACAAGCCACCCTAAGGGATACACGACAACAGCAACGACAATAAACAAATAAGTAATTCCGCCACCCTAGGTGGGTCGAACGTCGTAGGCCTCGTGACAAACTCGTGACAGTCCACCAATACCACTGGTGAGCTGTACGGAGATGTAGAAGGTTCTATCACCTTTAAATCCAGCATTACATTGATTTCTCTCTCAACCACCTCTTTTTTTGGCAAATGGGAGGGGGTATGGTCTGGTTCACACTGGTATTTCAGAAGTTAACTGAATACCATGGGGTTCATACAGTTACTGTACCTGGGGTATCCGTCAACACATCCTGAAAGTCTTTCAAAATGTCTTTGAGCTGTTCTGTTTGACTTGTAGACAAATCATTCGACAGAACCACATTCCTATAGGTTTCACCTTTGATAGACAGAATAGGAAGGGGTACTAACATCATCTGCACTGGTAGATGTTAACACTCCTACATTTGCTGTTTTCATAACCTTTGATCTGTTCCTGTACGTTACATTGGTACAAATTCATCACTGATAATGTCTGTCATGTTGACATCAGTTTCTGACACAGGACATATCCACTCAACCGATGATTGATGGCAACATTTGTACGTTCAACATACTTCTTCAACATGTTCACATGAAATACCTTCAGTGTTTGCATTTTGATCTTAATTTATTCGAAAGTTTCGACACCTAAAATT
>JAFLJL010006784.1:0-10927 GCA_018398815.1 Conus ventricosus
GGGTGGAAAAGGGCTTTTTCCCTTATAAACCTTTATCTATCTACCCTTTTTGGGGGAAAAAGGCTTGCCCTTTAAAAACTATCAAATCTATGGAAAAAAGGGGCCTTTTCCTTAAATTAAATTTTCCCCAAAATTCTATCCCGCACTGTGAATTAAAAATTTTAAAAACGGTGCCAAGGGTTCACATTAATTTATCCTGACAAACGGGTTGCATGTTTTTTTCCCTTTTTAAAACCATTATTTTTTTTCCCAAAAAGTGATTTTTTTCCTTGGCCAGATAAGAAACCCCGGAGAAACCCGCAACGTATTACAGAAATTTTTTTCCCCAAAAAATGAAAACCAGCATGCATTTAAAAAAAAGTGTAAAAATTTGGGGTTTTGTTTGTTTTTTTGGTTTTTGTTGTTTTTTTTTTTTGGGGGGGGGGGGGTTTTTTTTTTTGTTTTTTTTTTTTAGATAACTTGTGAGTTGATTTTAACGTGGTGACAGCCCCTGATATGCCCCCTTTGGGCTTTTTGGCTGGGCTATAAAAACCCTTACCTTACCTTACTTACCTTCCCTTTAACCTTCCCTTTAACCTTTACCTTACCTTACCTTACCTTATTTACTTTACCTTACCTTACCTTCCCTTTAAACCAAGGCCAAGATGGTTTTGGGAACAGGAAATTTTTTGTAAGAATCATACCCACACAATATTTTGACTAAAATTCCAAAAAGGGGGAAATCTGAAATTGGCAAGAGACGGGCTATAAGGTCTGTAACTGTTGAGTCTTTGCCCAAAGCAGGTCGTAAGAAACGACCCAAATTTTTTCCTAAAATTTCTCCCTTAAAAAAGCCCTTTCCCGGGTCCAAATGCCCATGCTTTTTTAAAAATTTTTTCCCACCATAACTAAAAGTGAAATATAACCCTCTTTGTACAAATGCCCCCCGGGGGTTTAAACCTTCCCCGGGTCGGAGGTTTGCGGGGTCCTGTGACTTTTAGGCTTTCTGACGGGGGCATCAAAACTCGCTAGATGGTTAGTTGTGAACATTTGCTGGGCCTGAATGCCAATTTTGCTGACGGGCCAAGCATTACGGGGGTGGGAATTGTTTCCCCCTTGGTAGGTTTCCCAGTCAGAAAGGTTAGGAGTGAGGGCCCAGACAAATAGTAACCCAAACCTTTTTCCTATTCTGCTTCTGCCTTTTTTAAGGGAAACTTTTTTTTTTCTTCGCCCCTTAAAAGTCTTTTTTTTCCACCCCCCTTTTCTTCGGGGCCCCCCTTAAACCCCCGCCGCTTTTGGCCGGCGGGGGGCACCTGTGCCCCGGGGGGGATGAGCCCTTTGATTGAGAGGCCAGCGCTTTTAAACACATTTTTTGGGCCCTTCGGACCTCTCCAGACAGGGAGTAAAACCCTTTGGGCCCGGGTTTTACAATCGGCCCCCTTTTTGGGGGCGGGTTTAAAACGGGCCTTTTTCTTTTGGCGGGCCAAAGATAACCCCTGTGTGCACGGCTCTTTTTGGGGGTTTTTTTTTCCCCCGGGGGGGGTTTTTGGGGGTTTTTTTTTTTTTTTTTTTTTGGTTTTTTTTTTTTTTTTTTTTTTTTTTTTTTTTTTTTTTTTTTTTTTTTTTTTTTTTTTTTTTTTTTTGGAAACCTCCAAGGGGGGTGGGAAGGGGGTGAAATATAATAAAAAACCTGGCTTTTTAAAAAAAACAAAACCCCCCCCAAAAGGAAGAGGAAGGCAGCATCCCCTTTTCAGAGGACTTTCAAACAGACCGCGTTCTGTACTGAGGTACAACAGAAGACAGGTTTCTGGGGGTTTCCTTTGGGTCGTGATGGAAGGGACGGAGCAGGAAAGACCCCTTTTTCTCTGAGCCCTTTTTTCCATCCAAAAAGGGGTTTCAAGGTCTAGCATGAAACCCTTTATCGTCAAAAAAGGGTTTAGGAAAGGCTCATTTCTAATTCAAAAGTCCCAAACTAAAAAGCAATCTGGGAAAAACGTTGAGAGCAACAAAAATAAATGGGCAGGGGGAAAAAGGGACTCCTCATAAAAAGTTAAATTCCCTCAAAAAGGGGGGATTCGCTGCAAAAATCTACGGGGCTCAGAGGCAGAAAACAAGAAAGGGGAAATGGCGTCCCAAGGGACGGAGGGCGCAGGGGGACGGGAAAGAAAAAGGGGGAGAGAGAAATGGACACCAACACCCTCTTTCTGACGTTCGCAAACCCTGTCTGCCCCCGGTTTATCAAAGTCGGTTTCCTAAATGGGTTTATGTTCAGCGTAAAGGCCGCCCCGTTAAGGGGTTTCAGATGCCCAAAGGTTTGGGCCCTGTCAGAGACCGTGTTCTGGGCAGGGGGGGCGTAATTTTTCTGCAAAAGGGAAAAACCCCGATGGGCCCCTGTAAAGATTTGGGACTTGTGCAAACGCGGTGGCGACCATCCCCCCTCTTCACGAAATTGTCCTCTTGGAATTTAGGGAAACTGCAATAAAAAAAGAGTTAAGACGAAAAGAAGATCTCCCCCCTTTTTTTAAGCCCCCCAAGCAAAGGTTTTTGGGCAGTCCGACGGCCACAGCATCTTTAAATGCTTCGGGCCCTAAAGAAAAATTTCCACTCGGTCAGTCTGCGCCAGACCCCATGAAAATAACTTTTCAAAAAACAACCCGCAAGGAAGAACTGTCAGCTCTGGTGGAAAACAGGTCCACCACCTCCCAAACCCCCCCATGAATCCCCTGGGGGGGCAAAAAAATCCGCCAAACCCCCTCAGACTTTCCCAGCAGTCCTACCAAAAATCTGCTGCTGGGGAGATTAAAAAACCAGCACCCGCCCCAAATTTGAAATTTCCCCTGTTCAGTGCCCTTTCCCGGGGGGAAGGGGGTTTAACCCAGTGTGGAGATGGGGAGAAAAGGGAAAAAACCTCCACCCTTCCCAAAAACCCGACCTCCCCCCATCCCAAACTCCAGCCTTTTTTCACCCGCGGGGAAGTTTTGCCAGCGGTCCAAAGGGCCCCCACAGCCATGAAAAAAAACTAATAAATTGCTCCCTTAGTGCCCGGCCCTTGAAGGGAGATGACCTGATTTCTCTCCTTTCGGGGCCCCCGGGACCAGGAAAAAAAATATTCCCATTTGGGAAAATTTCCCTGGTCTAAATTCCAACTTCCCAGGAGCTGCAATTCTTTGGGCCCGTCCCCAAAAACCTTTCCCTCGTGGCCTTCAAGAAACTCAAATTTAAAGAAAACCTTTAAATCTTTCTGGGTTTAATATTTTTTTCGAAACCTGCACAACCAACCAAAGTTGGGACTGTCCCGGGCGGGGTTTCCCTTCCCTACACAAAACCTTTTTTGTAAAGTCCTGTCCCCCCTGTCTACCTCCCTTCAGGCTGAGCTGCGAGAGTCACTCTCCACAAGACTGTGACAATCTGTTCCCCCTTTTTCTTCCCCACCTTCGTTCCCCGGGTTTTTCCCTCAGGACCTTTTCAGTCGGGTAGAAGAACTTCCTCGACCTTTTTTTCTGTTGGGAAAACCCCCCGTGAATGCCCCCCGGTGGAGGCAAAAAATCCGCCACCCCCAACTCCCAGCCGTCTACAACTCTGCTGCGGGGAGAATTTTAAAAAAACCCGCACCCGCAACTCGAATTTCCTCTGGTTTCCCGGGCCCCTGCGGGCGGGAGGTTTAACCCCGTGTGGGGATGGTGGAGATGAGGAAAAAACCTCCACCATCTCCAAACCCAGACCTCCCCTTTCCCCAAACCCCAGGCCTTTGTCACCTGCGGGCAAGTCGCCAGCAGGTCCAAAGCCCACACTCCAGTGAAAAACTAATAAATTGCCCCATTAGATGGGGAGTTGAAGAGGAGTACCTGATTTCTTTTTTTTTCGCCTCGCCCATGGAATACAATTTTCCCTTTGGAAATATCCGTGGTCAAAATTTCCCAACCGAGGAGCTCGCTTCTGTTCAGTTCAAAAACCCTTTCCGCGGGGCTCTTCAAGAAACTCAAATTCAACCCAGAAGACCTTTATTTTTTTCTGGCTTTAATTTCTTTCAAAACCTGCAAACCCAAACCAGGGGGACTGCGGGCGTGTTGCCCTTCCCCTACAAAAAACTTTTTGTTAGTCCTGTCATCTGTCTACCCCTTCAGGCTGTAGCTGCGAGATCCTCCCCAAACGACGGACAATCTTTCCCCTTTATCTCTCACCTTCTGCCCCCGGTTGTCGTCAGGACCTTGTCAGTCTATAAAAGAACTTCCTCCCCCTTTTTTTTGCTTTTGGGTGTTTTAAAGGGTCACAACCTTTTTGGGGGTAGTGCCGGTACGTCCCCAGGGGGTCTGCGATTGAGGATGTCCTTTCAACTTGGATTTGTGTTTTTAAAATGACGGATCGCAACTTATCCCACTTTTCCCTCAGGTTCATTTTTCGTTTTTAAATTTTTGTGGGGTTTTGCCCCCTCGCGGCCCTGGCAGATGGTCTGCCCATGACGATCTACGGAAGTGCCTTTTTCCCCTGTCCTTCTACAACCTTATTAACTGCACTGTCTCTGTCTCTCAGCACTCAATTATAAAAAGCAAAATGGGGTCTATTTGCAGCCAAAATTTCCAAGGGGTTCCGGGCACTGATTTTTTCAGAGTCCGGACCCAGCAGAACCTGACTACTCTATGATTAAAGTGCTAAAACCTGTATTTCCCGTGTCTTTCCACAAACTTCAAATGCCAAGGACACCCTGGTTTGATCAGATTTCCAACAAATTTCCCAAAGTCCGAAAAAGGGCTCACGTCAGGTATACCATCGACCTCGGGGCCCAACGCTCGGCCCCCCAAAAACTCCGGCTAAAACAAGACACATTTTAAAAACAGAAACGTCGGGCCTGGAGAAGCTTCTGCTCCAGGGGACATCAAAAACTCTAAGAAAAAAGTGTGGAACATCATTAAGAAAATCAAAGGGAAGAACACCTTCCCACTGTGAACCATCTCAAGTTTTCGGATTCTTTAATAACAGAGAAGAAAGCAGTTGCTATCTGCTTGCTTCAACATTGAAAAGAATTCCTCCTCTTCTAATAAATCAGTCACTTTTGTCAAAAACAAAGCCCTAAAAGAAAAATCACCCTGCAACTTTCATCCGACAACATGGAAGACTACAATCTTCCTTTCACATTAAACGAACTGAAATCTGCCTTACTCTCTTGCAGCGATTCCTCTCCAGGTATAGATGACATTCATTATCAACTATTGAAACATCTTCCGCAAGAAGGTCTGAACATCCTGTTACAGGTATACAACCACGTGTGGACTACAGGTTGCTTTCCACCCTCTTGGCGGAAAGCCCTCATTTTTCCCCATCCCCAAACCTGGAAAAGATCTTTCTAATCCATCTAACTACCGTCCCATAGCTTTGACCAGCTGTGTCTGTAAATTCAGGGCTGCCTACCGTCCCGGAGTATCCGTATTTGTCCCCCGAAATAATGAAATCATGCAGCTGTCCCTGGAATCCATTTTTTTATCTATGTCCCGCGAAAAAAAAATTCGGGAGAAAAAAAAACAACAACAAAAAAAACGAAGTCGAGTTCGTCAGCTGATCACCGACTGACCGACTTCGTCGTGGCCATCCTGA
Source organism: Conus ventricosus (assembly GCA_018398815.1). Classification (NCBI taxonomy): domain Eukaryota; kingdom Metazoa; phylum Mollusca; class Gastropoda; order Neogastropoda; family Conidae; genus Conus; species Conus ventricosus. The sequence goes on from JAFLJL010006784.1 coordinate 5,569, forward strand.
CCAATCCGTCGGAAAGACCCGAACATTGCCGAACTGACCAGTGCGCATGCGCATACACCGTCTTCCCGAGTTTTGAAAGCGAGAAAAATGGACGCGAACAGGGAAAGCGTAAAAATGCCGACGGCGATCTCGACTATGGGGCTTCTCTCAAGAAGAAGAAACGTCGGCAGACATTCCTGTCAAAATATACGGAAACCTGGCCGTTCATCAACCGTGGCAAGATCGAGACTTACGCGTCTTTTTGAAATTTGTGCGTGTGAGTTCTCCATCGGATCTGGAGGTAGGGACGAAATAACCCGTCATGTCGCCACTGAAAAGCACAAGAAGAACACAAAAATCCGTGAGAGCGAGAAATCTTGTAACATTAGGCCTAGCGGATTCTTACAGCGCGCTCAGACGTCAACCAGTCAGGGAACTTTTGACGTCATAAGAGCTGAAACGATGATGGTTGACCTTGCAGCTGAACTGAATTTGCCGATGGCTGCGCTGGACAAGCTAAACAGAGGCGTTAAATTGATGTTTCCTGACTCGGACATCGCAAAGAAGTTTCGGGGGCGCTAGAAGCAAAGTGGCATTGTAGAAGTTGTACATAGTGTAAATAAAGGTAAGCTTTCACTTTAATGTTGATGTGGTTGTGATATGTGCTACCGCTGCATGTTTTCCCTGGAAATCAGTCAGTGTCCCTGGTTTTGAAAAAGTATGTCCCTGAAAGAGGCGGAAGGGGTAGGCACCCTGTAAATTGATGGAAAAAATGGTCAATGGTAGGCTCATGTGGAAACTCGAAACCGATGGCCTTTTGGCGAAAGAACAGTGTGGTTTCCGCAAACATCGTAGTACAGTTGACCATTTGATTTGTCTGGAATCTACACTTAGGAACGCTTTTTTAAACAGACAGCATGCAGTGGCAATTTTCTTCGACTTGGAGAAGGCCTACGATACCACCTGGAAGTCGGGGATACTTCATGATCTCCACGATCTGGGTTTTCGAGGTCATCTTCCGCTTTTTATTCAAAATTTTTTGGCAGAACGACAGTTTCAGGTCCAGGTTGGCACCACTCCTCTAAAGGGCCCCGAGAGGGTTGGGTTTTCCCCCGGGGGAGCATACTGTCCCCCTGCCCTTTTTTAGTATTAAATCAAAACATTGGGGAAATCATTTTACGGGGTTAAGACGGCTAAATTGTTTGTGGATATTTCCGCGGGTCTAGAAAACGGAACCCTGTCCCGGGAGTGTCCAGGGGCCCCAGCTTTGCGAGATAAAACCCATGGTGGGGCGGAAAAAAAGGGTTTTCCCCTTTTTTCTCCCTAAAAAAACCCCGTGAAATTCCTTCCAAAATTTTCCCTTTCTTTTTTTTCCCCAGATCCGGAATTAAAAGTAGGGAAATCCCCCATTTTCCAGCGTTAAAGAGGAAAAATTTCTGGGTTCTTTTTTTCCCCAAAAAATTAAACTTTCCTGGCCATTTTTAAAAACCTAAAAACCCGGGCTTGCCAGAAGGACGGAAATTTGGGGTCGTAGCAAAAACCAAAGGGGGTGTAAAAAACCCTTTTGTTGCCCCTTACAAGCCCTTTTCCGTTCCAAAGGGGACTACGGGTGCTGTCTACGGCTCCCCCGGGCCCCTTTCCCTAAAATTTTGGCCCCTTCCCCCATAAAAGGGTTTTCTTTCTCTGTCTTGGAGGTTTCGCACCCCCCCTTTGTACAGCTTTTTACCCGAGGGGGGGTAAACCCTTCATTGCCCCAAGCAGGTGAAACTGCTTTAAAAAAATTACACCCATGTTCTAAAACCCAAGAAACCCTCCCTATGATGTGTCTTTAAACCCCCCCTTTTTCCCAAAGTAAGTTTGCAAACCCCCGAAATGTATTCCCCCGTTTGGTTTGTTGCACCTCCGTGCGGAATGGGGTTTAACCTAGGGGAATTATTAAATTTTTCCCAAATTTTTCCCGGATAAACCACCGTGGCCTTCTTCCCCCAGAGATTCTTTTTGGGATCTTGCAGTTTTCGAAAATTTACCAGCTCCGGGCTTTACAAGGCTTTGTTTTGCTGAGCTTTTTCCCAAATTCCCATCCTATCAAAAAATTTTTCCCTTTAGGGTTTTTCCAAGTCTAAGGGGGGGGGAGGGGCCTGGTGCACCCCTACGCCTGGGGCTTTCTAGTATGTTGAAACTTATTCTTTTCAGTTTCTTTGTATTTTTCTGCTGAATTTAACGCCGGGTTTTTGGGGTTTGAAGTAAAAACCAATCTTAAAGAGGGATTTTCTGGTTCTTCCGGTTTCGTGTATTTTGGGGCTATAGGGGGCCCCCAAACCCTTTCAGAAACCCCCAGAATTTTTAAATTTTTTTTGAACTTTTTAGAAAACTTAAAGGGGTTTGGTTTAAATTACTCGGGTTTTGGGTTTCCTTTTCATGTTGGCATGGGCGGGAACGAAATGGTTGCCGTTTAGCCAAAAAACCCCAAAGAGAGAAACTGTCCAACATTTATACCCCCTGCTCAAAAGTGAAACCCAAAATTAAACCCGTTATGGGGAAAAGACCTCTGGCGGAGGTTGGGAAACACCCAGACGAAAAAAAACCCTTTTAGACCCGCCAAACCCTTTAAAGGATTCCTCCCCCCAGTCGGGAGGTCGTAAAGGGGGAAAAGGTTCTTTCCCGGCTGCACACCCCCCCAGCCCCGGTTTTTTAACCCTCTTTTTTTTTTAAAAAAGTGAAAAAGGCCTGGGGGAAATTCCATGAAAAGCCCCAACCACAATAAAACATGTTCTTTTAGAGTTTTGGGAAATTGCAATGTAAAGACACAAACTTTTTAAAGGGGCCCAAGGAGTTTCCTGTTAGGGATTTTCCCCCCGCTTTGCCCTTTTTTTTTTGAGAGAAATTAACATTTTTATTGATTTGAGTTTTTAACGGAAGAAGGATTTTTAACAAAGTTTCTGGTTGTTTTTTAGCGATGTCTTTAAAACGAGATGTGTGAAAGTTTTTTTTTTTTTTTTTTAAATTTACTGGTGATTGATTTTAACGTGGGACAGCCCCGATTGGGGGTTGCGGGCCGGGGGGGCAAAAACCCAAAATTATCTTATTTAACTTTTGCTGTTGGGGGACTTTTAAAAGTCACAATCCCTTTGGGGTAGTGCCCGTCTCATTTCCCGAGGTTTGAAAATTTAGGATTCCTTTAGATTTTGGGTTTGTGTTTTTGAAAGACGGAAACGCAACTTTCTCCCCTCTTCCCAAAAGGTTCACTTTGGCTTAGATTTGTTTTGGACCCCTTTTGGGTCCCGGAAATGAGTGGGTTGTCCCTGACGATTGAAGGAAGTGGCCATTTCCCCGTTTTTTTAAAAACCCCTATTAACGAAACCCCCCTCTGTCCCCTTAACTTCAAAATTTTAAAAAAGCAAACTGGGATTTTTTCAAAAACCCCTTTTTAAAAAAAATTCCCGACACTGTTTTTTTAGAGGACCCCGGAAAACACTGTAACACCCTGATCAAGTTTTGGAAAACCCGTTTTTCCCGTGTCTTCCGACAAACCCAAATGCCAAAAAACCCCCCGGTTAATTCAGATGCCAAAAAATTTTAAAAAATTTTTGCAAACGGGCTCAGCGGGGTAAACCAACGACCTTGGGGCCCAACCCTTGGGCCCCCCCGAAAATCCGTGCCCAAATCGAGAAAACCTTTCAAAAAAAGTAAACTCGGGGTTTGGGGAAATTTGTCCCGGTGCCCTCCCAAAATTCCAAAAAAAAAAGTCTGGAACATTTATTAGAAAAATAAAAGGGGAAAAACACCCAACCCCCCATTATCACTTTAAACTTTTCTGGGTTTCCTTTAACATGAAACCAACTGTTCCAAACTGTTGGGCCCACCCTCCCAAAGGAAACCCCTTCTTAAATAAAACTGCAGTCTTTTTAAAAAAACAAAGAGGTTTGAGAGAAAACTTTTAACAATTTCAACGAAATCTGAAATTAAATTTTTTTTTCAATCGTTAATCAAATCACTTTACAAACCCCACTGATTTGCCCCCGGTTGGAAGCCCTTAAAAAAACAGGGTTTTGAAAAATTTCAAAAGCTGTTCCCGATCTTCCCAAGTCATAACCATATCTGGAACCCGGGGCCCTTTCCCCCCTCCCGGCGGAAAGCCCCGATCTTCCCCTTCCCAAAATGGAAAAGGGTTACCCAACCCCTTCCCAATATCGCCCCAAATTTCTCTGAACCCGCCGGGCCCCTGTAAACCCGATTGGAAAAAATGGGCAACTCCCCCCCCGGGGGTTGGACCCTTTTCGTGGTCGGAGGGTTTTCGGGGGGTCCAGTGATCCCTTTGGGTTTTCTGGCGGGGGCAACAATACTTGGAGATAGGCTGTTTTTTTCACACTGCTTCTAGGCCTGAGAGGTGCAGATGCTGTTTGGCCTAAGCGTAAACGTGTAAGGAGTTGATGCCCCTGGTAGGGCTTCTCCTCTTCTAATAAATCAGCCACTTTTGTCAAAAACAAGGCCCTAAAAGAAAAATCGCCCTGCAATTTCATCCGACAACATGGAAGACTACAATCTTCCTTTCACATTAAACGAGAAATCTGCCTTACTCTCTTGCAGCGATTCCTCTCCAGGTATAGATGACATTCATTATCAACTATTGAAACATCTTCCGCAAGAGGTCTGAACATCCTGTTACAGGTATACAACCACGTGTGGACTACAGGTTGCTTTCCACCCTCTTGGCGGAAAGCCCTCATTATTCCCATCCCCAAACCTGGAAAAGATCTTCTAATCCATCTAACTACGTCCATAGCTTTGACCAGCTGTGTCTGTAAATTGATGGAAAAAATGGTCAATGCAGGCTCATGTGGAAACTCGAAACCGATGGCCTTTTGGCGAAAGACAGTGTGGTTTCCGCAAACATCGTAGTACAGTTGACCATTTGATTCGTCTGGAATCTACGCTTAGGAACGCTTTTTTAAACAGACAGCATGCAGTGGCAATTTTCTTCGACTTGGAGAAGGCCTACGATACCACCTGGATGTCGGGGATACTTCATGATCTCCACGATCTGGGTTTTCGAGGTCATCTTCCGCTTTTTATTCAAAATTTTCTGGCAGAACGACAGTTTCAGGTCCGGGTTGGCACCACTCTCTCTGATGTCCACGAGCAGAGTTGGTGTTCCACAGGGAGCATACTATCTCCGCCCTCTTTAGTATAGATCAACAACATTGTTCAATCAGTTCAGCAGGGTTCAGACTGCTCATTGTTTGTGGATGATTTTGCTGTCTACGCACTGGAAGCCTGTACCATGTCCACGCAGGCTCACTTGCGTAGATAAACCATCGGTGGCGAAAACGTTCACTTTCGCTACAAAAACCCAGTGGATTCCCCAAACCCTTTTTTTTCC
>JAFLJL010006785.1:0-10796 GCA_018398815.1 Conus ventricosus
ACTGGCGCCCCGCCGGGCCTCAGGGAAACCAAAACCTTATCCCAAAGTGTTATCCCCCCAAACCCCTGATGTGTCCCGCCAAGGATGAACCAACAACAAAGAAACCCGGCACTCCGTACCCCCCAAAACTTGAGGGCCCCCCACTTTAGCCGAACCCCGGGGGTTTGCGGAAAGGACTCCCCCCATGACTACCAGCGGCTCGGGGCAATCTTTCCTGGGGGCCCAGGACGACCACAAAGAAAACAAAACCCGGGGGTGCTGAAACCCCCGAAAACCCGCCGTTCACCTCGCTAGGGGGGTTTGGGGCGCCTTAGGGCCCTAAACCGGGAGGCTTCCTGTCCGATCTGGGGATGCCATAACCGCGATCGCAACACCTCACGGTAAAATCGCACCGCGAAATCCGAGGGCTGCCCTCGCCTATCCGGTCCCACTCTGGGACACAGGGGGTTGGGTGAGCTTTTAAATGGGGATCAGTCCTCCAGCTCCAACTTACCCAAACTGACGCCAGTCCCTAGCTTTTGCGCACCACACCAAACTGCCGAATTCTCGTCGTTTTTCTTCCAGGACCGAATTTCCTCCTTACTCTCTGGGAAAGGTGGAAACCTTACGCAGAGCCAACGCAGTCTGCAAAGACCCGCCTTCATTTAAGTGAGCACACCCCCTTGCAGCACCAGATAATCCAGAAAAAGGCAAAGCCTTTTTGTTCCTCAGACAAGGGTATAAACAGAAACCTTGTCAAAATGCCCCAGGAACATATCAATTTCCCCACTAGGTCAAACCTGGAACTTTAATTTTGGGCCTCTAACTCAAATCACCTGCCGGGTGTTAACCCCCGGGTTTACAAACGGGAGGCCGCGAAAGAAGTTGTCCTCCCTCCCGCGCAGAGTCTCCTGTCTGGGGGCCCCTTCCTCCTACCGATCCAACTCCTCCCACGGGGGTTTTTCCTGTCGGGCAGCCTCTTCCCTACGCCGATTTTCCCCCTCTCGCGCAGAGCAGCCTCTTCCCCTACGCGGGGCCCCTTCAGCACCTCCTCTGCGCAGAGCAGCCTCTTCCCTACCTGGGCCTCCTTCTACAGCCCCCCCCGCGCGAAAAAAACTCTTCCCGACGGAGGCTCCTGCCTACACCCCTTTTCCTACCCCCGCTCCAGAAACAAAAAGGAGAGGCGATGTCCTGGGGGGGTTTCACCACCCCGACAGGGGAGGAGCCCCTGACCCCTCCCTTGGGTCCAACCTTACCATAGGAAAGTCCCCCGGGGGCATACTCCTTACGAGGGAACATGGAGAAAAAAGGTTTTCGTTTCGTGACCAACAGAACCCCATTGTTTCACTAACTCTGACGCTTCCGAAGAATGCCAGTCGGGTCTCGAAGGAAATCCCCTAGCGAAAGTATAAAATTATCACGGGACATCTGCTACAGCACTGAATAATAAATTTTACTGTAGCCCGAAGTACGGTACAAAGTAGGGACTATTTTTTAAATCCCTTTTCTTCTTACGCACGCGGCGCCACACCCCCGCACCGACTTTTGCCATGACAAAAATACCCAAAACGGTTTTCAAAAGGGGGGAAAAACGACCAATTGAAAAACAAATATTTTAGGGGTGTTAAATGGTGTATGTTTTGGGTGTGGTGTGGTGTGTGTAGGACAATTCCAGCTGCTCCCACCTGCAACAACCCGCGCTCCACAGCACAGCAACATGCGGTGGGGCTCACCAAAAAAAAAAAAACAACAAAAACATTTCCGGCTGCCCCCCACCTGGCAACCCCCGCGCTCCACAGCACACAACGTGCGGGGGGGCGGGCTAAAAAAACAAACAAAATCAAAAACGAACCGGGAGAGGGGAAAAAAAAAAGGGACACTAACGCCGATAAAAACCCCCTGACTCAAAAAACCACCCAAGGAAAAAAAACCAAAACAAACAAAAAAACGGCTAACTACAAACGGGAATGCAACTGAGCGGCGACAGAAAGGCAAGACTTACGGCCGACCTGCGTAAGGCACCCGGGGGAAGGAGGAGTCGGGTGCGGCGATTTCCCCCTTCCACCTCGCTCCCCGATCACACCGGATTTTCCCTCAGGCCAAAAAAAAGACCCCTTCACGCTAATCACCCACCAACCACCCACAAACCAACACACAAACTGACTAAACAAAACAAAAACAACAAAACTAAAAGGTACTCCCGAAACGAGAGACAGTCAGACCCCTTTTACATCCCGGACGAGCCCCCCACAATTGCACGCCGACCCCTGGAGGCTGCCCTAACGGATGGGCTAGGGGGGAAAGGAAGGGAGTACTGACCTCACACGCCCCCAAAGCCACACAATAAAGATTACGATCAACACGCCCTTTTATTCACCCCCAAACATACATCATAAAAAGCATTCCAACCACACCCCGCACAATCACAATCAAGCATTTCAACACCCAGCACAAAATTTAAGCATTCCAACACACACAGCTGCAAATTTATAAATAAACATTTCCCCAACACGTCAAAATCACAATCACAACATTTCAACCAATAACAACAAATTATAAAAAACGTTTCCACACCCCACCCCCTTTCCACACCATGGAGTGCCTCCACACCCCGCCTCTCCCAACCACGGAGCACCCTGTCGCACCAGGGGGGCTCCAAACCGGGTCTTTCTTTAAAAGAGTCGTTCAAGGCCGACAACCCCGCACACACCCGGGATGGGAAAAGCGCGTCCCGGGGGGGGGGGGGGGGGGGGGGGGGGGGGGGGGGGGAAACGGGCTTGTTACTGGGGGTCCGGGCGGGGGCGGGGCCGGGCCCGTAAGCCGGCAGGCTTTTCCACCATTCCGCGGTCCCCCACCAACTGGCCCAACCAGCCCCGTGGCCCAACCCGCCGCGGTTTCCCCCCCAAACCAAAAGCGTGGCCTCAACCAGCACTGGCACCCAAACCCCCGGGTCCCCCAAAAGAACTGGCCCCCCCAGAGCGGGCAAACCCAAACCCTCCCCCCCCGGGGGAAAGCCCCCGGGAGGGGGGGGGGACGTACTGGGAGGGGAGAAAAAGGGAAGGAAGGAAGAAGGGTACTGGAACCCCGCCGCGTACAGTTTGACCCATGCTGTTAAATCCTAACACCACTCCATGATGGCGAGGGGAGGTCTACTAAACCACCAAAAAACGCCACTCAAAACAGACCTGAGCGTAACACAGCCCCAACCCAAAACGGAATGTTCATTAAAGTCTTCTCACCGAAGCAGGTAAAAGAATGCATTAAATCAAAAGGGTTAAAACAAATATAATTTCTTTCCCCTTTTCTCACTCACGTTTTTCAATTTCCTTTCCTAGGAAATAAACCAAAACAGCGAAACCCTCGCTTTTTAACTGCCACCACATTTGCAAATAATAATTCAATGGCATAATTTCACATTTTTTACCACATTTTTAAAATAACACAAACTTCCAACCACGCATCCAACGACAAATCATGCGTACGACGCTCGCAAAAAAAAAACTCGTTCTTCCCTTTCACACACAGACGGGCCAAGGTAAGACCGCAATGTGAAGGGACACAGCGAGACCAAGCAATCCAACCCGAAACCCATTTTTTCCCCCCCCCACCGACTACCGCATCACCAATCATAAACAGGGGAAAAAAAATTTGGATATAATTAGAAGGCCAGTTAAAGATTGAATTTAAACCCGAGAAAAGGTCTCAAAAAATTTTTCTTTTACAATTTTGCAAACAAAAGAAAATTCCCCAAAAAAGAAGAAAAACCGGGTAACAACAACAAACCAAACAACCAAACCACAAACGATGCTTTCCAGCTACCCTGGTACCCCGAAAAGGGGGCAAACACTCTCTCTGCCCCTCTGTCCAGCGAAGGGAAAAGGCACAGGTCGGAAAAAGAAATGAGTCCCTCTCCTACAGGCCACTGTAGGGAAATTTAAGATACCAACTGTACCTTCGACGATAGTGAAGAACCAAGACCGGAGCAGGCGCTCCCAGAACATCTTTCCGCTCATGAAGAGCTAACCTCCCCCAGCGATGGGGCCAAAAGCCACGCTACGTCACAGAGTGAGCATACTTCAAACTAAAAGAAATGAAGCACGTGCGACAGGTAAAAAGACAGGCGAGAGGCCGATAGACAGCCAGTACAAGAAAAAGATACCCACCACCCGTGAACCTGCAGGATGAATGCACGGGCAGTGGAATTAGAGAGAGAGAGAAAGTAAACCTAACCTGAACTAAAACCACACCAAAGGTGCAACCACACCACAAGCCACATTAAGGGACAGATATACGACAACAACGACGACAATAAACAAATGAATAATTCCGCCACCCCAGTTGGGTCAAACGTCGTAGGCCTCGTGACAAACTCGTGACATGGGGTCTGAGCACCTGGTTGATGTAACGCTGTGCATTGACACCCTGTCCGCGACCAGGGCCAATGTTCTGAAAGATGACTGGTCCTATGGCGTGGTTAATGCCAATTGCACCCCATATGATAACGTTCGGGCCTCCCCAGGGGTTCCGCTCTACCAAATGGGAGTCGGCATAGCGTTCACCAGGTCGACGCCATATTCTGGCACGACCGTCAGCCATGTCAATACAAAAACGGCTCTCATCTGAGAACAGTATGCGTCCCCACTGCTGCCTGCCCCAGTTGATTCGGGCTTGTGCCCACTGCAGCCTGTCCTGCCGGTGTCTTGGTGTCAGTACCGGACCTCTGTGAGGACGCCTACATGCCAGTCCGTTCTCCTGAAGACGCCGCCGCACAGTGTTGAGGCTGATTCGTTGCTGGAGATTCCCAGGCACCTGTCGAGCAGTGTTAGCGGCTGTTTGTCGCCTGTCCCGCATATGGGTTAGAACAAGATGGCGATCCTCTCTTGGTGTGGTGACCCGAGGACGGCCTGGCCGGGGACGATCATCAGTGGTACCAGTGACTCGCATGCAGTGCTGCAGACGATAGATGGTTGAGATGTGGACGTTAAAGATGTTGGCGACCTGCCTGGCATCCACACCAGCCTCCACCTGGCCTAGGGCACGATTGCGTTCCTCTGCTCGTAGTCTTGGCATCTCTGTAGCGCTCAGACGGCAAGTCGTTACCTGAACCTTGTAGCGCGGCTTTATAAGGCTGCATGCCTGTGTACTTGTAGCTGGTTAACTTTGCTCTGCATAGTGTGCACGTGCCTCACATGCAGCAACCAGTTTGCCATTTTTGTTGACCCTCCAATGCCGGATTGATGTGTTGCTCACACAATTTTTTCACTGCACGCGAGTCTTGGACCCAAACAACTTGCCACAATGGTTCAATATTGTATATTCACCCCTTTTCACCCGAAAAATAGCCTTTCAATTTTTCGCGTTTTTTATGGAAGTCAGTATATGTCTCAAATGAAAATAACATACTAGAAGCTGTTACCAGTCTTCTCTTCTAGTGATCATTACCCAGTGTGTGTTACATGGTATAAACATGGAGTGAAAATCACAAAACCAGGCCACAAAACCATAACCTATCGTTGCTTCTCAAAATTTAACGAACAAAACTTTTGCTTGATTTAATGAACTCAGAACTTAATACAGTATACAATATTGCTGATCCAGATTCAGCGATTGACTTTTGGATCGAAATTTTTACAGAAGTCTATAACAGACATGCTCCGTTAAAAACAGAGTAAAGCATATTCCCAAACCACCGTGGTACACGAAAGAATTACAGCAGCATGCTACCTTAGAGACCTTTTGAAAGAACATGGTTATGAAGAAGAATCAAGATCACTAAGAAATGCAATAAACTCTCAGAAGCGCAGAGAAAAAACTAAATACTATCGCGAGTTATTAACTTCCAAACAAAATCCAAAACTGGTTTGGCAAGCAATAAACCAGCTTAACAATAACAGTTCTTCTTCAAAATCAAGGCTGAAACTGTCTTTGAATTATTATATTAGACTGTTCTCGAAACCAGAAAACCCTGCCTATGACTGTCTTTGACCCTCCGTTCCAAAGTAAGTTTGAAAACAACCCTAAATGTATTCCGCCGTTTGGTCTTCGTATGCGGCCTCACGTGCGAATGCAGGTCTTGACCTAGTGTAGTATCTGATTTTTCCAAGTTTCCGGATCAACCACCGTGACCTTTTTCACACCAGAGATTCGTTTTGATCTTGCAGCCTTTCGCAAAGAGTCCACCAGCTCTCTGGCGTACAAGGCATTGTATGCTGAGCTCTGTTTAAAATTTCCATCCTGTCAAAAAGTTTTCACTGACGGTTCCAAGTCTGAAGATGGATGGCCTGTGCAGCCTATTGCCCTGGGCTCCTTCTCAGATACTGTTGGAACATATTCATTCAGATGCTTCTGTCTATTCTGCTGAACTTACTGCTCTGGTTTTGGCTTTGAAGATAATCTCACATTCTTCAAAGAGGAACTTTCTGGTTCTGTCGGATTCGCTGTCAGCTTTGGAGGCCATAGCTGGCCGCAACCTTCAGCATCCAGAACTTTTACTTTTTTTTGAACTTTTAGTAAGTTGAAGGCGGACGGTTACAACATTACTCTTGCTTGGTTCCTGGTCATGTTGGCATCGGCGGGAACGAAATGGTTGATCGTTTAGCCAAGAACGCCACAAGAGAGAAACTGTCCAACACTTATATCCCCAGCTCAGATGTGAAACCCAAAATTAACGATTATGTGAGAGACCTCTGGCAGGAGGATTGGAACACACAGACGAATAACAAACTCTTTCAGATCCGTCCAAACCTTAAGGACTTCCTCCCATCTACGTCGGGTGTTTTGAAAGAGGAAACGGTTCTGTGCCGGCTGCACACCGGCCATTCGTATTTTACCCATTCTTACCTTTAAAGAGTGAAGAAGCTCCGTGGTGCATTCCATGTCATGCGCCACTATCAATGAAACATGTTCTTTTAGAATGTTGGGACTTGCACGATGTGAGACACAAACATTTTACAGCGGAGTCCATGAAGATCCTGTTCAGGATGTCCCGCCTGACGTGATCCTTGAGTTTTTGAGAGAGATTAACATTTTTCACCTGATTTAAGATTTTACAGCAGAAAGATTTTTAACAAAGTTTCTGGTGCGTTAGTAGACGGTGTCATTTAACGAGATGTGTGATTTTTTTTTTTTTTTTTTTTTTTTTAAATGACTGGTGAGTTGATTTTAACGTGGGGACAGCCCTGATGTGTGGCCCTTTGCGTCGGCTGGCTATAAGCAACATTATCTTATCTTCAAAATCAACTGTTATCAAAGGTATTTCTGCTGAACAACTTAACACTCACTTCTCTACCATTCCAGATACAGTTGTTACTACTGATCATTCAAGCTCTAATGAACTTAAAGAACTCCATCAATTTTGTCACGACAAAAAAATCACGTCTGAACCACACATTCCACTCATAACTGTGCACGAGGTGTATCAGTACCTACTTCATCTCAGTCAGGAACACGTGGACTAGATGGCATAGATGGCAAAATTCTGAAACTCTCGGCTCCAGTTATAACTGACACGTTAACATATCTTTAATCTGTGCATAGATAAAAGTTATTTTCCTAATGCGTTCAAAAAAGCAAAAGTATATACCCATTCATAAATCTGGTGATAGTACTGATCCTTCAAACTACAGACCAATATCAATCTTACCTATGCTTTCCAAACCTCTAGAAAAGCATTTAAATAAACACATCCTTCATCACTTCAAGTACGATTGCTCCATCCCGGACAGTGGTTTCAGACAGAACATTCCTGCCATTCTGCATTAATCAATCTTGTAGATGTGTGGCTTAATAATATTAACAGATATTGTGGTGTCTTATTCGTTGATTTTAAAAAAGCATTCGATGTCATTGACCACAATCTCCTTATTCGAAAACTGGAGATATACGGTCTTTCAAAATCCGCCCTTATCCTTCTAAAATCATACATCACAAAACGACAACAATGCGTCTTATCGGGGACGGCTGTCTCTTCTGTAACAACTCTTAAGTATGGCGTTCCACGAGGCTCCATTTAGGCCCGCTACTCTTCTCAATCTACATTAATGACCTACCCCTACATGTGAGATCTACATGCGACCTCTTTGCAGATGACACCACAATTCACACCAGCCATAATGATCCTTCCAGTCTTTCAAAACATTTGCAAGAGAGTACCAACGACCTTGTAAAATGGACCGAACTAAATCATATGTCACTTCACCGTCAAAAAACAAAACTCATGTACATTTACAACTAGGCAAAAAAGACAAAAGCTCACCAATGATTTCCCTCCTATACACCTCAATAATGTACTTGTGAACAAGTCACTCATCATAAAGTATTAGGACTAATAATTGACTATAGTCTCAGCTGGAATCCCCACATAACGTTACTATGCAAAAAGCTCTCCCAGAAAGTCTATCAGCTCACCAAAATCACTTTCTTGACCTTCATTCACGAAAACTTTTTTCCCATGCTCATATTCAGTCTCATGTTGATTATGCATCGACTATATGGGATTCTGCAAGTGCAAACACACTAAAACCATTGTTCAGCCTACATAAACGAGCGCTCAAACTAATCCTTCTAAAGAAAACTAGCCTCGAAAGCTCTGATTATAAACATCTTCACATTCTTCCATTCAGCCAGAGACTCAAATACAACAAAGGGCTAATGATGCACAAGATTCTGACCGGAATGCTCCAACAACTTTAATGAGACGATTCTCAAAAGTCTCGTCGAGAAACTCCCACAAACTCCATATCCCAATCCCCAGAATTGACCTATTTAAATCAAGTCTAACGTACTCGGGAACCTCTTTGTGAACTCCCTTCCAGAATACATCAAACAAATCCATTGTACCACAACTTTCAAAAATACTTACCTTACCCATCTTCTGCGGTAAAACATAATAACTTAAAAAAATAAATAAATTTAAAAAAAAAACATAAGTAATACTAAGTAATCTCAAAAGCATAAATCATCCCATTTTCATGTACTATATAATATATATAATATATATATATATATATATATAATATATATATATAATATATATATCACCAGTGTGTGTATGTAGTATGTTTGTATGTATGTATGTGTGTATATATATATATATGTACGTGTGCGCGTGTATGTGTATGTGTATGTATATATATATACATAAGAGCAAGCTTTGTTTATAATTCAATATTTCTTGCAGTCATTGCAACACTAAGCTGCCTGTAAGTTGCTGGAACGGTGCTCGGTACTTATCCTTGGAATTTATTAGTTTGTTATATTATATATATATATAATATATATATATATATATATATATATATATATATATATAATGTGTGTGTGGTGTGTGTATGCATATATGTGTGTGTGGGTATATATATGTGTGCATATGGATATAATCTTACGAAAAATGATTATATGTTGTCCCCTTTTTTTCACTCTTTCTCTCTCTCTCTCTCTCTCTCTCTCTCCTCCTCTCTCTCTCTCTCTCTCTCTCTCTCTCCTCTCTCTCTCTCTCTCTCTCTCTCTCTCTCTATTTCTCTCTCTGTCTGTGCATGCGTGCGTGTGGATGTTCCGAATTCGGTACATATTTTGTCATGTTCATTTAACTGTCTGATTTTATACAGGCTAATTATTGTACGTTTTAGTACATTTCCATTTCAAATCATTACATCTCATGCTGTTCCCCCTCTCCCTTCCATCCTCTCTCTCTCTCTCGCTTTTTTCTTCTCCCCCCCCCCCCCCCCCCCCCCCCCCCCCCCAAATTTCATCTCACTTTGCTTAATACCTTCTACGTATTTTCATGCCTTGCGAAAAATGAATACATGTGCCTTGCTCTCCTCTCTCTCTCTCTCTCTCTCTCCTCTCTCTCTCTCTCTCTCCCTCTCTCTCCTCTCTCTCTCCTCCTCTCTCCTGTCTCACTCTCTCTCCTCCCCCTCTCTCTATGCGTGCTAACGTGCGTGTATTTGTTTGTTCAAAAATATGTACGCACTTTGTCATATTCACTTCACTGTCTGTTTTCATACATGCCAATCTTGTACGTTGTAGTACACTTACATATGTTTCCCCAGCCCACCTCACTCTCCCCTGCCCCCACTCTCTCCTTCCTCTTCATTATTGTTATTCTCATTTTTATTTTTTTTTTTATTGTTTTGTTTGTTATTCTTATTTTTTTTTGTGTTTTCATTTATCTTCTGTTTTCATTTGATGTTCCTCTATGATTACATGACCGCTTTGCTTGCTTCTTTGATTTCTTACATTAATTGATTTCACTGCATGTTGTAGTCCCTACTCAGGGTGAGGACTGGATGTAAAAAAGCACGTTAGTGCTTATCTATTATCCTCATAAATAAAGAATCTTGTCTTGTCTTTTCTTGTCTCTCTCTATGTCTGTTACTTCTTGTAGTTGCAAGTTACTAGTGTATTCACTTTTTCTTCATTTGGTGATATACTGACTTGCGTGTTGTCCATGTGCTTTTGTCTTTTTTCCCCCAGGGCTGGGTGGAAAAGAAACCATGTGCAATTTGCTTATCTCATAACCCTGGTTAAATAGAATTTCGTTCGTTCTCTCTCTCTCTCTCTCTCTCTCTCACTCTCTCTCTCTCTCTCTCTCTCTCTCTCTCTCTCTCTCTCTCTCCCTCCCACACTCACACACCACACTCCCATCACTCACACACCTACACCACACTACATCCACATCCTCCACCACACACTCTCACACTCACACACACACTCCACACCACTCACAACCCCCCACACTCTACAACAACTCACTCACACTCACACACTCCTCACACACACTCACCACACACACTTCCCACACACACACACCACATCAC
>JAFLJL010006786.1:0-10587 GCA_018398815.1 Conus ventricosus
ACGGGATGCTAAGGGGCCATGTGTTTGGGGGCCCGAGTATGATAGATTGTTGGATTCTTTGGGTTTTTTTTTTTGTGTGTTGTGAAAGTGTGGGAAAACTGCCTGTGGGGATAAAAAAGGTATTGGTTTTCATCTGCCTTTCGGGGGTGAGAGTGCGTGTGTGAATGCAAATAAAGCTTCTTTTGTGCACTGTTTTTTTCTTTTGTTGTTTTTGTTGTGGGGCGTCATAATTTAGAAAAAGGGGGGAAAGGGGGTGGTTATAAGGGGGGATATATTAAAACAATATCCCTGTCACTGTCTTAACATGACAATATTGTGTGTGTGCATGAAACGCATATGCTTGAGTGCGTGCATGTGTGTTTCAGTGGTTTGTGGGAATCAACATCCACCCACAACTGCATCGGGAAGCAGAAAAACAATGGAAAAAGGGATCCAATTTAAAAGGCAGGGCAAATATGAAAAGGAAAGGGGGGAAGAGGGGAGGGGGGAAGGTGGTGGTGAGGGGGGTGGGGGTGAAGCACGTTAGTTGTCAAACAAATATGGGGGAAAGGGGGGCGGGGTGGTGGGGGGAAGGTTGGAGAGGGGGAAAAAACAATTAAAGGGAGAAAAGGGCAAAATACAAAATGTCACACTGACACAATGCATCACACACTCAGTCAGCACACTCCGGCCACGCAATCTCTCCAAACAACCAGAAGGGCACACAAAACCTCTTCTCCCCCTCCTCCCCGGGGGAAAATTTTACTAAATGATAACTTTTAAAGCATATACAACGGGTTTTTTTTCCAAAGAATTACTTCCTTTCCCTCCCTCCAGTGGAGGTAAAAACTTTCCCAAGATCCCTACGGGCCCAAAATTTTCACTCTTATACTAGTAATTTACAAGTACACTTTTACGGTTTCCCCCCCAATGGAGAAACGTTTTAACACTTTCCAAAGAAGAATCAAAGATGGCTTAAAATACGGGAACAATGCAGAGTTCCCCCGGGGAGACTAAAAAATCATAGGGGCAACACGACAAACTTTCAACATTCCTCACACGCCGCAGTCGTTGTCCTCTTAAACGGGTTTCCCAACTCGAGACAATTAGGTGCTGCCACAGCACGGGAGCCCAAAATTTCTGCACTGCCACCCCCAGGAAGGGCTGAAACACAAAATGAAGCCTGTAGGATCTTTTTCAAATCTTAATAAAAAAAAATTTCTTTTCCCTTTTTTACCTTTTTCTTTACTCCTCTCTCTCTCCCCTCTCTCTCCCTCACCTCTCTCTTCCCCTCTCCCCCTCCCCTCCCTCCTCTCTCTTTTATCTTTTTTCTCCCTACTGTCTATACCTCCCCGGGAAATGGAATTTACAGCCGAATCTCGTTCGCAGCCCAACAACCTTCGGTCAGTGCCCCCCCAAGCCATCCCCTTCCTATAACTTATTTTTTCCTTTCCCTGCGCTTTTCCAGTACAACTTAGGGTGAGTACACATCTAACCTACGCTTTTACCCCCCTTTGGGTTACGACCAAGGGACAACGCTTGTTGTCATTTGTGTGTCTTTTGTGTATTTGTTTTTTTGTATGCGTGTGTCTGTGGGGATAGATGTAGGTTCTGTCTGTGCGGCAATGTTGTGTAGCGGTGGGCCTATGTTTTGTGCGTGTGTGTTATTTTTGTGGTGTGTTGTGTGTACTTTTGTTGTGTTGTTGTTTTTTGTTTGGTATTGTGTGTGTATGTGAAATGTGTGGGAGCGTGTGTATATCGGCGTGCGTGAGTTCAGCGTGCTTGGGTGGCCCGCTTGTGTGTGTTGTGTGTGTGGGGGGGGGGGGGGGGGGGCTTGTAGCAGAGAGATAGAGGAGTGAGAAAGAGTGGTGATGTTGAGAATGTGTGTATTTTGGTGGTGTGTGTGTTGTCGTGGTCGGGTGTCTGTGTGTGTTGGCTCGGGGTTTGTGGGGTGGGGTGTGTGTGGTGTGTTTTGGTGGTGGTGTGGTGTGTGAGGTGAGAAAAGAGAGAGAGAGAAGAGAGAGAGAAGAGAGAGAAGAGAGAGAGTGGAAGAGAGAGAGGAAAAAGAGAAAGAAGAGAGATAGACAGGAGAGAGAGAGAGAGAGAGAGTGGGTGTGTGTGTGTGTGGTGTGTGTGGTGTGGTGTGTTGGTGGTGTACAAAATTTTGTTGTTGTTGTTGGTATTGTTGTGATGTGGATGTGTGTGTGTGTGTGAGGGGGGGGGGGTGTGTGCGCACCGTGCGGCTAAGCACGGCTTGGTGTGCGCACGCGCGTGGTGTGTCTGTTTTCGGTTTTTGGGTATGTTGTGTGTGTTTATGGGTTTTTCTCTATTGTGAGGTGCCCTGTTTGTGTATAAAATGTGTGTGTGTGTGTGTGTGTTTTGTGTGTGTGTGTGTGGTGTGTGTGTGGGTGTAACGCACAGTGGGCGCGCTTCCTCGCCGCAACCGGGGTGCGTGCTTTCGTGCGTGCGTGTGTGGTGGGGGGAGTTTGGTGTGTGTGTGTGTGTGGTGCTGTGTGTGCTTTGTGGTGTTGTTGTGTGTGTGTGGGGGTTGTTTTGGTGTGTTGGTGTGGTGTGTTTTTCGTTTTTGTCTATTTATTGTGGTGCCGGTGGATGAGGATTTTTTGTGTTGTGAGTGCGGTGGTTGTGTGTGGGGGTTGGGTGTGTGTTTGGTGGCGCGTTGTGTTGTGGTTTTTGGGGTTTGTGTGTGGTGTGTGGGGGTGGTGTGTGTGTGTGTGGTGTGGTGTTTGTGGTGTGTGTCGTTGTGTGTGTGTGAAGTGTTTTTTGGGTGTATGTTGATGTATGTTTGGGTTTTTGGGGGTTTTGTGTGTGTGTGTGGTTTGGTGTGTGTTTGTGTGTGGTGTGCGCAGTTGTTTTTTTTGTTGTCGTTGTTTGTGTGTATGTTAATGTGTGTTGTGACACGTGCCGTGCTATGTGCCTGCGCCCTGCGGTACTTGCGCGGGGTTGTGTTTTGTCTGTGTATATTTTTTGTGTGTGGTGTGTGTGTGGTGTGTTTGTGGTGTGGTGTTGTGTGTGTGGTGTGCGGAGAGAGAGAGAAAGGGGAAGGGGTAAAAAGAGAGCGAGAGCGAAGAAGAGAGAGAGAGAGAGAGAGAAGAAAGAGGAGAGAGAAGAGAAGAGAGAGGGGTGCAATTGTTTGGTGTGTGTGTGGTGAGTAAAATAATAAAATGTTAATTTATATACCTTATTCTCTATAATTTTTGGGGGCTCTAAGCGCTTTACATTACCAACAACAACAACAACAAAAACACACCACACACACACACACACACACACACACACACCCACACACACACACACACATACACACACACAAAACACCACACACACAACACACACACACACCACACACACACACACACACTCACACACCACACACACAACACACACACAACACACCACCCCCCACACATAACACACCGCGCGGAGCGAAACCCACGCGAACGGAGCGCTACACGGCTCACCTGCCACACACCCCCCCCAAAAACACCCCGCACCCACACACGCAACCCAATCAACACGGCCGCACAAACAAGCAACACAACCACCAGGCACTCACCGTGCACCAAAACCCACCACGGGGGTTTGGGAATTAGGGGGGGGGGGGTTGCGACGATGAAAGAATTAGTTTTTTACTGCAGATTTGAAAAAAGGGGAAAGGGAGGTGTCTGACACGTGGAAATATATTCCAGGCATTGGTCCCTTTGGGAAAAAGAGAACTTTGACCAAAAAATTTTTTTCTGGCAGAAGGGAAACGCAAAAGGGGACTGTCGGCAAGGGAAAGAAGTTACGGGGTGGGGGAATGGGAGGATTCGGAAAAATATTTTTGGTCCATACCAGAAACAGAAAAAACAGATAGAACCACTTGTATTTAACCCCTTGGGTTGGGAAACCAGGGAGGGACTGCAACAGAGAGTGACATTTTCGTTTAGACCTTTTTCAAACAAGCTGGCAGCGCATTCTGAACCTTCTGTATTTATTGAGTAGGGACTTTGGTGAGCCACCAAAACTGTTTTAGGTTTCCCGCCTTTTAAAATCTTGGAACAAACCAAGTTTTTTGTGGGTTCAGTGGAAAAGGGGAAATTCCCATGAACTGATTACGTATTTCCAGATATGCTCCTTACAACATTAGACACTGGGGCTTGAAAAAAGAGGGTGGAATCAAAAAGTCACACCGAGGGTACGACCCGGGGGAAAAGGGAAAATCAGAACTTCCGATACGATGGAAAAAGGAAGGGAGGGGGACCTTGGGGTTTGGGGGGACAAGGAGAAGAACTTCAGTTTTTGCGTCATTTAGCTGCAACTTATTCAAAGTCATCCAATTTTTTAAATCCTTTAAAAAAGCTTTTAACATACTGACAAGTTCTTGATTAAGATACGGTGGACTTGAAATCGGGTTCATCAGCAAAGCCCATCAGCAATGATGCGTCTAAAGTCGACACAGGGGGGGGGGACATACAACAAACAGAACTGGCCCAAGGCGGGAACCCCTTGCGGGACCCCACAGGTTTTAAAAGGGGAGGAGAAAAAAGATCATTGACAACAATTCTCGGGAACGAACACGAGATAGGACCAACCCACCAAAACATGCCCTGAAACCAAAAGAAGTTTGGCTCTAGAAAGGGGAAAAGTCAGACAAAAGGGGCAAATGCCCGGAAAGATCTAAAAAGAAGAAGGGAACTTTGTCATCATCAAGGGGGAAGAAGATCGTTTTAAAACTTTCAGGAACGGGCTCTGTGCTATGGCCACCCTTTAAAAAAGACTGGTAAGGGCATTCACCTTTTTTAGTAAGATAACGACAGCTACAAGCAAGATTTTCTCGAGGACCTTTGCAAGGAAAAGGGGTGTGTTGTGTGGTGTGTGGTGTGGTGTGGTGTGGTGTTGTGTGTTTGTGGGGTGTGTGTGTGTGTGGGGTTTGTGTGTGTGTGTGTTGTGTGTGATAGAGAACAAGAGCCAAGCGAAAAGTGTGTGTGGTGTGTGTGTGTGGGGTGTGTGTGTGGTGTGTGTGTGGTGTGGTGTGTGTTGTGGTTTGGGGGACGAAAGTGGGTTTGTCTTTGTGTGTGTGGGGTGTTGTGGGGTGTTTTGTGTGTGTGTGTGGTGTGGGTGTTTGTGGGGGGTTTGGGGTTTGGGTTTTGTTTAAAGTGTTGATGCGAATAGGTGGTGCATTTGTGCTTGGTATACATGCGTGTGTGTGTATGTGGGTGTGCACGCAAGCGTGCAGCTCGCTCGTGTGTGTGTGGTGTGTGTTGTTTTGGTGTGTGGTGTGTTGTGTGGTGTTGTTGGGGGTGTGTGTGTGTACGAGCGCCCGGCACGTCTGCTGCAGTGTGTGTGTATTTGTGTGTCTTGGTGGGGTTTTTGTGGTTATGGTGTGGTGGGTGGGCGGGGTGCGTGTGTGTGGTGTGTGGGTGTGTTGTGTTTTGTGTGTGTGTGGTTGTTTGTGTTTGTGGTGTGTGTGTTGTGTGGTGTGTGTGTTTGTGGTGTGTGTGTGTGTGTGTGTGCTGTGTGTCTGTTTTTTTTTTTTTCGTATATTTATGTGTGTGGTCCCCTGGGAAGTATGTATGTGTTTGTGCGAGTGTGTGTGGGGTGTGTGTGTGGGGTGTGTGTGTGTGTGTGTTGTGTGTGTGTTGTGGGTGTGTGTGTGTATTGCATGTGTGTGAGCAAGAGAGAGAAGAAAAATGGAAGAGAAAAAAGTGGTGGTGTGTGTGTGTTGTGTGGTGTGTTTTTGGGGTGTGGTGTGTTGTGTGGTGTTTTTCTATTTTCGAATGTTTATGTGTGGTTTCTGTGTGGAAATGTTTTGTGTTTGTGCGAGTGAGTGGTTGTGTGTGTGTGTGTGGTTGTTGTGTTTGGGGGGGGTGTTGGTGTGGGGTGTGTTGTCAGTGTGGTTTAACAAAGAGATAGAGAGAGTGGAAGGAGAAAAAGTGGGGTGTTGGTTTTGGGTGTGGGTGTGGGGGTATGTATTTTTGTTTCACAACGTCGTATTCTCTCCTCTCTCTCTCTGTCTCTTTCTCTCTCTCACCTCTCCTCTCTCTCTCTCTCTCTCTCTCTCTCTCCCCTCCTCTCCTCTCTCCCCCTTTTTTTGTTTATTTTTTTTTTTCTGTGGTGTGGTGTGTGTGTGTGTGTGTGTGGTGTTTGTGTGTGTTTTTTTGTGTGGGGTGTGTGTGTGTGCGTGTGGTGTTGTGTGTGTGTGTTGTGTGTGTGTGTGTATGTTTTTTGGAGTTGTGTGTGTGTTGTTGTGTGTACGCCGACTAGCGCGATTGCTCGGCGGATGCTTGGGTATAAAGCGTGTGTTGTGTGTGTGGTTGTTGTGTGTGTGGTGTGGGGTGTGTGTGGTGTGTGTGTGTGGTGTGTGTGTGTTGCGGCTTTGTGTGTGTGGGGGTGTGTGTGTCGGTTGTGGTGGTGGGGGGGGGTTTTCTTACTTTTTCACTGTGATTTTTGGAGGGGTGAAGGGGGTGGTGCATCCCGTATGCAGTGTGCAGTGAGAGAAGGGGGTGTGTGTTGTGTCTGGGAGGATGGAGAGGTTGCTTTTGTTGGGTGGCTGAGGAGTTTGAATGTGATTTACATTTAGATTTTTATTGGTTGTTAGGGTTTTGCGAGAGGATGACTTGTCATTGTCAGATGAAGACATTGAGCAAGTTGTGTAGATAGAGCGTCGAGTTCTATTTGAAGGTCTGTCTGGTTTTCCTGTAGTGTTGATCTGGGGGCAGAGATTTCGTCACGCAGGGACTGAGTGATCCTAAGGAATTCTTCCTTAGGCACACAGTCGTCATGACTACAGCTACAATCTGTTGGGACTGTTGTCATCAGTGTTAGTGTCAGCCCCTTTCACTGAGCCATCACAATTGTCTGTGTCGTTTGACGTTGTCATTGTGGTTTTTGTTGTCAGTTGTCGCACAGGTTTTGCTCAATGGGCCATTTGCCTCTAGTGTCTTGTCAAAGTCAGCTGCTGGGTGCTTGTCGTCTTCCCTAGTGTCAGTCTCTGGTGTTGATGTGCTGTCTTCAGAATGATTGTCAGTGTTATCTGCTAGGGTGACCCCGTTTCTCGTGCTAGTGAAAGGGGTTGTATGTTTGTAATTTTCTACTGCTGATGTAATGTCATGAAAGGTAAAGGGATGGAGCTGATGTCGTTTTCTGTCCAAGGATGGATGGTGATCCAGGGCGAATGACTAAACGGTCATGGGGGGAAGGTAGACAAAGGGTGGTCGTGGTGTGTGGGATGGACAAGGGGAACACAACACAGGCCTTGGAAGAATGCGGGCGTGGAGACGGTGGAGAACAATCTTGCTACTTCCGAAGGGGGCGGCTCACATTTCAGCTCTACTGGGTGCTGTGTAGGAGCGGTGAGAGCTGCACAGCGCTTCTGCCAGTGTTCGCTACACACTGTAGCGACAGGGAGTGGTGCGGAGACTGATCTACACACTGTAGCGACAGGGAGTGGTGCGGAGACTGATCTACACACTGTAGCGACAGGGAGTGGTGCGGAGACTAAATCTAAACACTGTAGCGACAGGGAGTGGTGCGGAGACTGATCTACACACTGTAGCGACAGGGAGTGCTGCAGAGACTGATCTACACACTGTAGTGACAGGAGTGGTGCGGAGACTGATCTACACACTGTAGGGACAGGGAGTGGTGCAGAGACTGATCTACACACTGTATGTAGCGACAGGGAGTGCTGCGGAGACTGATCTACACACTGTAGCAACAGGGAGTGGTGCAGAGACTGATCTACACACTGTAGCGACAGGGAGTGGTGCGGAGACTGATCTACACACATGACACAGTAGCGACAGGAGTGTGCGGAAACTGATCTACACACTGTAGCGACAGGAGTGGTGCGGAGACTGATCTACACACTGTAGCGACAGGGAGTGGTGCGGGACTGATCTACACACTGAGCGACAGGGAGTGCTGCGGAGACTGATCGGTTGTGTGTTGATGCTGGTGCCGCGGTCAGCGTGTGTACAATGGCACGCAGTATTCTGAACTCCTCATTGACCAGTCTTGGCGGGCCCGGCCCTGAACAAGGATTTTGTTGGTTGTGTAATAAATGTGGATCTTGAGAAGTTTTTTGTTTGGTTGTGATCTGAGTCGTAATTCAAGTGTTTGACTGGAATAGGTCTGTGGTAGTCTAGTGCAGTTAGTGGGTAAACTAATGTTGTGAATTTTGTGTCTGATCGTAGTCAGTCCATGAGCTGTTGATGCCGGTTGGTTTGTAAGCACCAACGTATCTATGAAACAATGTGTATCCCCATTGTGCATTGAGTGTGAAAGTGTGTCAAATGTTTTCTGTATGGGGTCCATAGTGTGAGTGATACGCTCAAGAAAATGTTCCCGAGCGTCGCTCCTTTGTCCTGGTCATGGATCGCGTGATGGGACCCATGACTGCAACTGTACCCAGTTGCGACGCAGTTGGCTGAAGGGGAAACTAGGGGATGATGGCGGCTTGCTTCACATCACGCTACAAAGTGGGTACACAATACACAATCCACGTGAATCGTTGAATGCACACACAATCACATCACACACTGACTTGAAGAAGTTAGAAATGCAAGTATACTGTCAACATACCGTCATATTTACCTTGTTTTGCCACATTAACTTTCAATAACTTTGTTGTAAAACCACTGGATCTGTAAAACACGTCCGCACTCGTCGGAAACCGGAAGAGAGAGAGAGAGAGGGGAGAGAGAGAGAGAGAGAGAGAGAGAGAGGGAAAAGAGAGAGAGAGAGACAGACAGACAGACAGACAGACAGACAGACAGACAGACAGACAGAGACAGAGACAGAGACAGAAAGACAGAGTGTCATGTGACGTAGCCTCACATCAAGGCATGTGACGCTCCTCACATGTAGTTAGTGATATGAATCATTTCCCCGTGCACAACTAAAGGAAGAATATTCATGTGGCTTGACTAGTGTAGCGGGCGTCCCCAAAATAATTGTGAGAATGACTCATTCAGGAAACGAATGTGGTCATTGGGTGAAAGTGACCACTGAGTGATAGTTTAACAAGGGTGGTAGTAAGGTGCTGGTCATGTGTTTTGAACACTGAGTATGCACTCACTAGGAGAAGGAGGAAAGAGTCAGTTTTAACCCAGCAGATGGCCTAGAGACTCGAAACCCGTCAGGACGGTGGTCCTCTCTGCTGACCAGTCATTACCAGGTGAGCGATAGATAGTTGGGGAAAGCAAACAGGGGGAAAACTTAAAGAAAAGAGAAAGAATTCATATGTTGAATTGAGAAGCAGGTTACTTACACGAACCTTATTCGTGTTTCAGCCCTTCACCCTTTGCCCTTTACCCTTCGCCCTTCACCTTCACCGTTCGCCCCGTGAGGTGGTTGAAGATGGCCATGGTGTGGGGAACACACCGGTAGTTCAGCCCCAGCAGTACCAACTCCAGGGAGAGGAGTTGAAGCTCGTCATTTCGCAAGAGACAGAAGAAGTCGCGGAAGAGAAGTCGAGACTCGTATCTCCAGGACAGGAGAATTCGAGGGGGCAGTACATTGTCTCAGAGAGACAGGGAAAGGAGAAAGCAGGGAAGCTTTTACGTGAGGCAGGCAGGTCCTCAGTGATTACGGGAGTTGTGTATTCTCCTGGTCCAGATTTTTGGGGTAACGGAAGGTGAAGGCCATGGCTTTAGAGAAGCGGAACTAAACTATTTTTTTCTCTCAGTGTAAAGAGAGATACATGTGGGAAGACTGATTTGTCTCTCGGGAGAGGAAAAGATACATGTGGGAAGATTGATTTGTCTCTCGGGGAGAGGAGAGATACATGTGTGAAGATTGATTTGTCTCTCGGGGAGAGGAGAGATACATGTGTGAGAATTGATTTGTCTCTCGGGAGAGGAGAGATACATGTGTGAAGATTTATTTGTCTCTCAGTGCGGAGAGAGATACAGAGGTAAAATCTGTTTACTAGTTGTTGATGTGAATTAGTAAAGTGTTTTCCTGGAGGAGAGGGTGAGAAGAAAAGCCTTCGGTAGTGCTCCTTTTGGGTGATTGGAGAGATTTCGTGTGTGTATGGAGTAAATGCTGTCATGAATGCGGGTATGCAAGAGTGACAGTGTGACAGTGGTGACCCGACTCCAGTTTAACCGGCGTAGCTACCGTTTGTTTCCCGGAAAAAAAAAAAAAAAAAAGAAAGATTTCTATTTGTGCCCTT
Source organism: Conus ventricosus (assembly GCA_018398815.1). Lineage (NCBI taxonomy): Eukaryota > Metazoa > Mollusca > Gastropoda > Neogastropoda > Conidae > Conus > Conus ventricosus. The sequence goes on from JAFLJL010006786.1 coordinate 10,157, forward strand.
GGGGTTTAAAAAAAAAGATTTATATTTGTACCCTCAAGGGTTTGAGGAAAAAAAAAAAGGTTTCTTTTTTGTACCTCAAGGGTTTGAGAAGGAAAAAAAAAGGATTTCTATTTGTGCCCTCAAGGGTTTGAGGGAAGGGAAAAAAAAGACATTAGTTGATTATTTATTGTGTATAATATTTGCATTTGTTGTTGTTTTTTTTCTATTTCTATATGTGTTTAGGGTGGTTGACATTTCTTTTGGGTTGCTCTACTCCGTTAAGGTTTTTTTTTTTTGGTAGGATTTCTTTTTGACCCTTCCCAACTCAGGACCGATAGCCTCAACTCCTCTTGACCGAGCAAGGGGGCAGGGCGTTGAGGAGTCGCTGTCCTTCCCCAGAGAATTAGAATTTTTTGTTTCCCTTTCCAGGATGAAGCCCCAACCTTCGCGTT
>JAFLJL010006787.1:0-2500 GCA_018398815.1 Conus ventricosus
TGAAACAATCATAATATACTCGTCGCAAAAGTTAAGGGCCAACCCTTGTTTCAGAAGCTGCAATAGATATATTGTACACGAGCACAACGACGTTGAAAATGACGCATGGAGGGCTACGCGGCAACTTTACTTATTGCTGCACGTGCCCAAACTGTTTTGCAGACATTGCAGTTATGCAAATGTGTTTTGAGCGGCGCAGAAAACGATGCAAATGCACGTGAATGTAATGAAAGTTCAGTCGTTGTCAGCTGACGAAGCAGTGCCGCGGCAGGTGTCTGGCAAATTGCACGTGCAAGCCATGTCCCTAGTGAACACTGCTCCCCCAAAAGGTACACGGTTAGGGGTATTGAAGGGCTGCAACCAGGGGTCTCAATAACCATGCCTCCAAGACAGAGACTATCAACACTTGATCGTGGACGGGCGCTGGGCTGGCTTCAGGATGGAACTTCCGGCCGAGAAGTCGCCAGACGGCTTGGAGTGAGCCACTCCGTTATTCAACGCCTGGCTGAACGCTTCCAAGCCACTGGTAGTACCGATGAACGGGCCCGCTCCGGACGCCCAAGAACAACGAAACCATCGCGACGACCGTTCCCTTCAGGTGATGGCGCTGCGTGACAGAACCATCACTGCCAGGACCCTCCGTAGCAACCTGAGGACGGCTACCCACATTAACATCTCCAGGACACTGTTAGGCGACGCCTGCACGAGGTAAACCTCCACTCAAGGGTCCCTGCCATTCGTATACCACTGACCCCACGTCATCGTCAAACTCGGATGGCGTTCTCACGCAACCACCAGCGCTGGAACAGGCAGCAGTGGGGCAGAGTCCTGTTCACAGACGATTTCTCGTTTCACTTTGTCGAACAGTGATGCCCGGAGGCGCGTTTGGCGACGTGTAGGCGAGCGATTCGTCGATGCTTGCGTCCAAGAGCACGACCGGTATGGAGGGGGGTCCGTGTGGTGTGGGGAGGCTTTCATCTCCATGGGAGGACTCCTCTTTACCTCATTCGAGGCAACCCGACCGGCGTGAGGTACAGGGATGAGATTGTCGGGCCAATCATCGTCCCCACTCTGCGGGCCATGGGACGTGGCTCCCTTCTACAGGACGACAACGCCACCCCTCACCGTGCTTTGGTGGTGAGGGACTTCCCGCAGCGTGCGCAAGTTGTCCGCATGGACTGGCCAGCCCGATCCCCAGACCTGGCTCCATTGAAACCTGTGGGACATTCTTGGATGCCGCGTAGTGGACAATCACCCCCAGCCCGTAGATTGTGCGCAGCTCTTCCACTTCCTGCAGCAGGAGTGGCTCGCCATCCGCAACAGATGCTGCACAACCTTGTCCACTCGATGCGGCGACGGCTGGTGGACTGTCTGGCAGCAAATGGTGGCCACACCCGTTATTGAACATGAACAAATAACCTGACTTTTCTTGCAATTTTTCAGAAGGGGGGTTGTTGTGTTTGTGACGGATGTAAATCCAATGGATTTTGACTTGCCCAATGAATTTTGTCCCATAAATCGATGGATTATATGTTGAATTAAATCATTCTATGAGTTGCGGGTGTTTTTTTGATTTTGTTTGCTTGGGAGACAGGAATGTTTTTCCGGCCCTTAACTTTGCGGAGTAATAATAACATGCGATTATTTTGTTTTCCTTTACGACCCCCCCCTCGCCATCAGTCTCCCCCCCCAATACCCCCCCCCCCCCCCCCCACTCTCTCAGCCCTCTCAGTGATTGTTCTTATGACCATACCTGTCATTTGCTTAGTTAGTATTTATCTCTGCATCATCTCTGTCAGTATCTCTAATAATGTTTGAATGATAAAAGTTTCTAATCTTTGTTTATGAGTGTAAATCGTGTTCACACAAACATGGAGGGAGAAGGGCTCAGTCACCACCCCCCACCCCGCCCCCCCCCCCCCCTCCCGCAGTACCTTCTTGGAAAAAAAGTCTTTGACACTCACAGTTTTACTATTATGCCGACTCTTTGCGCTGGTTGTGTTTTTGGTGGGTAACTAGTTCATCTGAATCAGCAATGATTTGCTTTTTCCCTGGGTGTGGCGAGAGGGACTGTCTCTGACACTCTGACCTGGCCTGGTTGTCTCTGGAAACAGCACGTCCCCTGCCCCCGAATTGCAATGTTCGGGAATCGGGGCCACAGGACTGCTGACTGCCGTGGGCCTGTTGTATCTGTGGGACCTTCGGCGTGCTGGAACCCTGGTGTGCTGACAGCCGGGAGGGCATTCGGTTGAATGGTCCTTGGTCGGGGGAGTGGGGTACAGCAGACATATCCATGTCTGACGTTCCGATGTTCTTGGCTGCCCTGTTGATCATTTCCATGTCACCGTTGTGTATTTGTACCTTGTTGCCATTGGTCAACAGAGCGAAGATGTTCCCTTCCTTTGTCCAGCACGTCTTCACACAGGGGTGGTTCTTCACTTTTGAAAGGCGGTTCATGTTGGTAGGGGTGAGGTCTTCCACAATACTGATGCCGGATCCT
>JAFLJL010006787.1:7500-25000 GCA_018398815.1 Conus ventricosus
GAATAAACAATCATTTGGAGTCAATAATCTTTTATGTACGAGCAGGTTTCAGAAAAAAAACACAGAACTGCAGATCACATTTTTGTCTTAAAAAGTATAGTAGACCATACATAAAAAATCGCGTAACGGCAGATTGTATACATGCTTTGTCGCTTTTCAGAAAGCATTTGATAACATTTCCCATGAAAGATTTGGCATTCGGGGTAGATGGTTTGATTTAGTCAAAAACATGTACAAAAAATGCACAAATCTTTTAGTTGGTAAAAACGGAGCTGCTATTCAGTATATGTACGAAGAGGAATTTTGCAAGGAAACTCCTTGAGTCCAACATTAGGATAATGACTGGGTCATTCAAGCAATACAAGAGTATCTGCTTTATTGTATGCAGACGATCTTGTACTCCTTGCAACATTAAAACTAGGTTTACAATCAAAATTAGACCAATTACATTCATATTGTAAAGAGTGGGGGTTACAAATTTAAACATCAGAAAGACGAAAATACTAATATTTTCCAAAATAGAACCCAAAAGTCGTTTATTTTTCAAATGTGGTACAAATTTCATTGAAACAGCAGAACGCGTGCGTGCGTGCGTGCGTGCGTGCGTGCGTGCGTGCGTGCGTAAGTGGTGTGTGTGTGTGTGTGTGTGTGTGTGTGTGTGTGTGTGTGTGTGTGTGTGTGCGTGATTGTGCGTGTGTGAGTGTGTGCGTGTGAGTTTGTGTTTGTGTGTTTGCGTACGTGCATCCCTGCAAGCTGGCATGCATGCGTGCGTGCGTGCATGTGTTGAAGTGTGCGTGAGTTTGCGTGTGCGTGCGGTTATGCGTGTGCGTTAACGTTTGTCTTTCCTTGCGTGCCTGCGTGCGTGTGTTAGTGTGTGGATGCGTGTGTCATGTGTGTGTGTGAGTGCGTGCCTGCGCGTACACCCATGCTTGTGCTTCCGCGTGTTCTTTTTTGCGTGTGCTTGTGTCGTGTGTTGTGCTTTTGTGCGTTCGTACGTGCGTGTGTTCATGCCTGTGTGCATGTGTTTGTGTGATTGTGTGGGTGCGCGGATGCGTGTGTCCGTGTGTTTTTGTCTTTCATTTAACGTCTATCCATTTTTCATTTAGACAAAACACGTGAGTACTGGTGTGCGAGCGTTTCCGCGTGCGTGTGCGTGTGTGTGTGTTTGTGTGTGCTTGTGTGTGCGTGCATGCGTACTTCCGTGTGTGCGTGCGTGTGTGTGCGTGGTGCGTGCGTGCGTGCGTGCGTGCGTGCGTGCGTAAGTGTCTGTTAACGTGTGGAGTGTGAGCATGGTGTTTTTGCGTTTATGTGCGTTTCGTATGTGTTTGTGTGCGTGTGTGTGCTAGGTGTCGTTTGCTGTACGCTCGCGGGAGTGTTTAATTCTGTGCGTGCGTCTTTGCGTACGTGTGTTCGTGTGTATTGCGTGTTTGTGTTTGTGTGTATGTGTGTCCCTGGGTACGATATGTGTATGTGTGTGTGTGTGTGTGTGTGTATGTGCGGATATGCGTTCGTTCGTGCGAGAGTGCATGGGTGGGTGCGTGTGTGATTGTGTGCATGTGTGCGTGTGTGTCTATATGCGTGTGAGCTGCGTGTCCACTTGCTGCTCCTTGTTCTTGTACGGGTGCGTTTGTGCTAGTGCGTGTGCGTGTGTACGTTTTTGTTTGTTTTTCTTATTTTCGTGCGTCAGTGCGTTCGTGCATGCGTGCGTACGTGTGGATGCGTGTGTTCGTGGTGGCGCGTGGATGCGTGAGTGCAAAGGAGGAGACAAAACGAACCCTAGCAACTACATGGGAATAACTCTTATTATGCATTAAGCAACGTATTATGCCAAATACTAAATACTCGAATAAACAATCATTTGGACTCAAATAATCTTTTATGTACGAGCAGGTTTCAGAAAAAAAACACAGAACTGCAGATCACATTTTTGTCTTAAAAAGTATAGTAGACCATACATAAAAATCGCCGTACGGCAGATTGTATACATCTTTGTCGCTTTTCAGAAAGCATTTGATAACATTTCCCATGAAAGATTTGGCATTCGGGGTAGATGGTTTGATTTAGTCAAAAACTGTACACAAATGCACAAATCTTTTTAGTTGGTAAAAACGGAGCTGCTATTCAGTATATGTACGAAGAGGAATTTGCAAGGAAACTCCTTGAGTCCATCATTAGGATAATGACTGGGTCATTCAAGCAATACAAGAGTATCTGCTTTATTGTTGCAGACGATTTTGTACTCCTTGCAACATTAAAACTAGGTTTACAATCAAAATTAGACCAATTACATTCATATTGTAAAGAGTGGGGGTTACTAATTAACATCGGAAAGACGAAAATACTAATATTTCCAAAATAGAACCCAAAAGTCGTTTATTTTTTCAAATGTGGTACAAATTTCATTGAAACAGCAGAACGCGTGCGTGTGGTGCGTGCGTGCGTGCGTGCGTGCGTGCGTAAGTGTGTGTGTGTGTGTGTGTGTGTGTGTGTGTGTGTGTGTGTGTGTGTGTGTGTGTGTGTGTGTGTGTGGTGTGCGTGATTGTGCGTGTGTGAGTGTGTGCGTGTGAGTTTGCTTGTGTTTGTGTGTTTGCGTACGTGCATCCCTGCAAGCTGGCATGCATGCGTGCGTGCGTGCATGTGTTGAAGTGTGCGTGAGTTTGCGTGTGCGTGCGGTTATGCGTGTGCGTTAACGTTTGTCTTTCCTTGCGTGCCTGCGTGCGTGTGTACGTGTGTGGATGCGTGTGTCATGTGTGTGTGTGAGTGCGTGCCTGCGCGTACACCCACGCTTGTGCTTCCGCGTGTTCTTTTGTGCGTGTGCTTGTGTCGTGTGTGTGCTTTTGTGCGTTCGTACGTGTGTGTGTTCATGCCTGTGTGCATGTGTTTGTGTGATTGTGTGGGTGCGCGGATGCGTGTGTCCGTGTGTTTTTGTCTTTCATTTAACGTTATCCATTATTCATATTAGACAAAACACGTGAGTAACGTGTGTGCGAGCGTTCCGCGTGCGTGTGCGTGTGTGTGTTGTTTGTGTGTGCTTGTGTGTGCGTGCATGCGTACTTCGTGTGTGCGTGCGTGTGTGTGTGTGTGTGTTTGCTTCCTTGTGTGCGTGCGTGCGTGTGCCTTTCTCGTTGCGTGAAAAGCGTGCGTGTGCTAGTGCGAGTGCGTGTGCATATAAGCATTTGGGCGGACATGCACGCTCGCGTGCGTGTACGCTCTCGTGTGATTTTGAGCGTGTGTGTGTTTATTTTTATTTGCTGCAAGCGAACGCGCTTATCCCACTTACAGCGAGACGTGTGTGCGTGCGTTGGTAACTGTTGCTTACTACCATGACGTGCCGTGCGTGCGGCGAGCGTGCGAGCTGGCGTGCGTGCTGTGCGTCGTGTGTGTATGTGTGTGTGTGTTGTTGTGTGTGTGTGTGTGTGTGTGTGTGGTGTTTGTGTTGTGTGTGGGGGTTTTGTGTGTGTGGTGTGAGTGGTGTGTGTGTGTGTGTGTGTGTGTGTGTGTGTATGTGTTGTGTTGTGAGTGTGTGTGTGTGTGTGTGGTGTGTGTGTTTGTGTGTGTGTGAATGTGTGTGCCCTGTGAGTTGTGTGTGTGTGTGGTGTGTGTGTGAGTGTGTACGCGTGTGTGCTATATCGCGTGTGTGGTGTGTTTGTGTGTGTGTGTGTGTGTGTGTTGTGTGTGTGTAGTGTTGTTGTGTGTGTGTTGTGTGTGTGCGTGTGCGCGTGAAACGTCCATGCATGCTTGCGTGGTGCGTTTCGCGTATTTGCGAGTGTAAGTCCGAGTGGTTTTTGGAGCGTGTGCGTGTGTCGTTTTGTGTGAACATGCTTGCGTAGGTGCGTTGGCTCTTTGATGCCTTCCGTGCGTCGTTCCGTGTTTGTTTGAGGTTGCGTGTGGAGTGCAGTGTCCGTTTTGCTCGTACGCTCAGCGGGAGTGTTTGTTTACTGTGCGTGCGTCATTGCGTACGTGGTTCGTGTATTCGTGTTGTGTTTGTAGTTATGTGTGGTCCCTGGGTACGAATTTATGTGTATGTGTGTGTGTGTGTGTGTGTATGTATGCGGCTAGGCCTTTCGTTCGTGCGAGAGTGCATGGTTGGGTGCGTGTGTGATTGTGTCAAATGTTGCGTATGTGTTCTATATGCGATTGAGCTGCGTTGGTCCACCTGCTGCTCATTCTTGTACGGGATGCGTTGTGCTAGAGCGAGTGCGAGTGTACGTTTTTGTTTGTTTACTATTTTTCGGTGCGCATGCGTTCGTGCATGCGTGCGTACGTGTGGAGCGTGTGTTCTGTGGCGCGTGGATTGCTGAGATAGTGTTCATGCGCTCGTGCTCGCGAAGCTGGATTGTTACGTTGCCTCGATCATGCGTCCGAACTTGTAAGTGCCTACGTCCGTATCTGCGTTCACTGACGTACTGCGTTCGCGAGCGTGCGTGCGTAGTCTGGATGCGTGCCGTGTGTGTTGGCGCGTTTTCGCACGTAGGTGGTTTTTTACGTTCCTGCGATCAATAGCGACCGTAAGCGGTGATGGTGCTTTGTCCGAATGTGCTCAATCCGTGGGTTCGCGGGTACGGGTTCCGTTGTGTGCGTCTGTGCGTGTGTTTGAGTCTGTGTTCTAGTGCGTTAGCGTGTGGCCCATCTGTTGCCGTGTGTGTGCGTGCGTGTGTGTGCGTGTGTCCGACTGCTCGTGTGTAATGAAGCATGCTGTTTGTCATCAGTGGAGCGTGTCTGCACGCAAGCGTGCATTCGTGTGCGGCTCTGCGTGCGTGCGTGTAAGCGTTGTATTTCGTGCGTGTGGTGCTTTATTGTGCGTGACTGCATTCTGTGAACGTTCCCTTGTGCAATCTATTTCGTGGCGTGTGGCTTGGCGTACCTTGTAAAACATAAAAACTACTACAGAACAGAAAGGAACCCAGTCATAAATTGGATGATTACAGAAAACAATATTCCTACAACAATGAACATTTACGAAAACTAACATGGAAGACAGAGAAGAAAAACCGAACACAGAAATGGAGATGGTCACAGAAACTATACCTCTTCAACAAAGAACAATAACGGAAACAACCATGACACAGATATGGAAACCGACACAGAAGTTGGGGATGGTTACAGAAAACAATATCTCTACAACAATGAACAATACGAAACTAACCATGACCTCAGGATATGAACCGACTCATAAATGAGAAGTTACAGAAAACAAAATCCTCTACAACAATGAACAATACGACGATTCAATGGAGACAGGGAAGTAAACAGACCCAGAAAATGAAGATGGTTACAGAAACCAAAACTATCTACAACATTAGAACAATACGAACGATACAATGGAGACAGGGGAGTGAAACCGACACAGAAACGGAGAGGTTTCAGGAAACAAGACAGCTACAACTATGAACCCGCATGTCAGCTATCATGGAGACAGGGCAGGAAACCGAGGCAGAAATGGTAATGAATCCAGAGAACAAGACATCCTCCAACTCTGCAAAAAACCTCTACAAAGGAGACGGGAAGGAAAACAAGTCCAAAATCGGTATAATTACAAGAAAACCAACGTGTCCTGTGACGAAAGATAACCAAGACGAACGGAATACAACAGAAAAGTTAAGTCAAGAACAGATATCAAGCATTTCCACTTCACATGCGATACGAGAGATAAATACGAAAAAAGGGTCAACACTGACTACAAAACATGAGAAAATAATTGAGAATGTACAATCGATACATAGATAACAAAATAACCCCAGAAGAAAAATATAAAACGATAATGACACAACTGCCAACAGAACAAACAACACCCTATAAAATGACAATGAGGAATTAATGAATATAAAAATTATTTCGTGGAACATAAGACGGATCAAAGAACATTTAATGGTGAAAAACTCAATACAATTTGGAAGATGGATGAGGTGAATTGAAATAATATCGAAATACAATATCATAATTCATCATGAAACTCAATAGGATAAGGACTCTTACACAAAACACAAATACCCATTTTTTTGCACCTGTATACATTACACAGTCGTACTAAAAAGCGCAAGGGCTTCAAAAGCCTCAGGGGGAATTCAATATTTATTAAGCAATCGCCTAAGAGAATTTATTACTCATAACCTCAGAATACTAGTGACCATTGTTTGGTCTACAAATGAAGTAACAGGTAAAACATTTTTATAGGCAGTGTATATCTACCACCACGAAAACTCATCTTAATGGAAAATATTTACACAAATAAAATTTGGGATAAATAGAAGCTGATCTGTAAAAATTATTATATACGAACGAACAAGAGCGTTAAACTATGTGGAATTTTAATGCCAGATCCGGAACGAATCCTGAGTTCATTACAATGGAAAAGAGAAAGCAACATACCTCTTTGCCTGAAGATTATCAATAAGTGATACAGCAAAACAGATCTCAAGGATAAATATGTACAAAATACGAGAACAAAACAACATTTCAACCCTTAGCATTGACTGTAACATGTGCATTTTAACATGGGAGGACTCTGGGTCGATACTGCAGGCATTATACTTGCTTCACACCCAAAGGCTGCAGTGTAGTCTACAATTTCTTGCGTTCACAAAAATATTGAAGGACCATAGAAAGCCAAGACAAGTACAATTAAGACCGACCATTCAGACTCAAATGCCCAATATCGATAAAAATTAAATCAACATCTTCTTCATACTAAACTAAATGCCAATTAACTGACAAAGATCATGTGGAAATAAAAACCATGAACTCGCAGTAGAGAAAATGTAATCTCTTTTGGGGGGATGAAAACTCGGATAAAATTCCTAAGGTATTAAAATCTGTCAGAATGAAAAAGAGCACATTAAGTCAATTAAGACACTATACAGATGACGAGAAGCATTTTAAATCCACTACATTGTAAATAATGTCGTTTCAAGAGTTCACACAAATGCTGCATGACAACTGGCAAAACAAAGAATGCCTCTATAAAAAGAAAATGGAAGAAAAGAAAAAGAAAAAAAAGAATAAAAAGAGGTTTGATAAGGAGTCAGTCACAACGCGAGAAACTAAATCTTTGTTAAAAACGCACTAGCCATATAAACAAAATACTATCACCAAAATATTCGTTGCAAGGAAAACAATAACAAAATTATTAGAAAGAAAAAGAGACTGTACAATGCCCAATTAAATATATGCGTGTGAATCTGCGTGTCCACCTCTGCTTACCTTTGATCTTGTACGGGTGCGTTGTGCTATTGGTGTTGCGTGTGTACGTTTTTGTTGTTTTACATTATTTTCGTGCGTCAGTGTGTACGAGCGATGCGTGGCGTACGTCTGGATGCGTGTGTTTCGGTGGCGCGCGGATGCGTGAGTGTGTTCATTTGCTCGTGCTCGCGAGCGTGGTTTGTACGTGCCAGCGATCATGCGTCCTACTTGTATTTGCCTTCGTCCCCGTATCTGCGATTCTGGCGTCTGCGTTACGTGCTGCGTGCGTATGTCTGAATGCGTGCGTGTGTGGTGGCGCATAGATGCGTGAGGGCGTTCATGCTCGCGACGAGTTTGTTACGTTACGTGCTGCGATCATTCGTCCGTAAGCGTGAGTGCCATTGTCCGTATGTGCATCAATCCGTGGGTTCGCGGGGTACGGGGTTCCGTTTGTGTGCGGTCAGTGCGAGTGTTGTGTCCTGTGTGATCTTGTTCGTGCGTGTGCCCAACTGTGCGTGCGTGAGCGTGCGTGTGGTGTGCGTGTGTCCGTCTGCTCGTGTGTATAAGAAAAGCATGCGTTTGTCAGTCATGTGTGTGCGTTACTGCACGCGTGCGTGCAATACGTGTAAGCGTGTATTTTCGTGTTTGTGTGCTTTTGAGCGTGACTGCATTCCGGTTTACTGCGCGGTGTACGTTCCCTGTGTGCTGGTGTGGGCTTGGCGTTATCCTTTAAACGTGCATACGTTTGTTTCAACGTACGGCCTGAGTGGTGTGTGTATGTGTGTGTGTGTGTGGTGTGTGTTTGTTGGTGTGTGTGTGGTGTGTGTGTGTTGTGAGTTCTTTGTGCGTGACTGCATTCCTGAGTACGTGTGCGTGTACGTTCCCTGTGTGCATCCATGGATTACGAACGTGTGGGCTTGCGTTCCTTTATTCGTTCATACGTGTGATGTCGCTTACTCCTGTGTGGAATATATATATAGAAATATATATATGTGTGTGTGTGTGTGAGTGTGTGTGTGAGTGTGTGTGTGTGTGGTGTGTGTGTGTGTGTGTGTGAATGCGCGTGTAGGAGTACGTGACATTCGAGCCTGTATGGGAGTACGTGATCTATTATGCTTCGATACGTAGCCACCAAGCCGACTTGAAGTCGTGCTGAGGGTGTGCGTGTTTTTGTGCCCATGAGACTGAGTCCCGCACCAGTCTCATGTGTCTTTGTGCGTTTCGTTTCGTTTAGCGCAATACAGTGCGCGTATATGCGTTGTGCGATTCTGCGTTAGTCGTTAGCGAGAGTGGAAGTGTGAGTGTGTGCGCGTGTGTGCATTCGTGCGTGCGTTCATATCCCTTCTGTGCGTTTCCGTATATGTGCGCGCGTCAGGTGTTTGCATGAGTGGTTGGGTGCCTATTAAACGTGCAATTTCGTTCGTGCTGGCGAGCGCTGTGGCACACACACACACACACACACACTACACACACACACACACACACACACACACACATGATTATGATTGAATTGAATATAGAGTCTCTTCACCAACAATGGTGAATTAACACACACACACACACACACACACACACCCACACACACACACACACACACATACACACCAGCGCATAATTCACACAGCGACAACGCGCACAGCGCACTGACATGCACAAGGCACAAGGCGCAAGGACACTGTAACTATCCGCGCACGTGTAAAAGCGCTTGACGTGTGCACGCGCCCAGTGCACAAACGCAAACCAAAGCACACACTCACGCACAACCGACACGCGATACGTAAAATATCACGAAAATTAGGATAGACAATAAATGAAGCATCCTCGCACCCACGTATCCACGCACGCACAAACGCATACACACGCCAAGCTCGCACATACACACTCAAGCTCGCACACAGGAATGAACGCACGGACACAGACGTAGACAAAAGGGCAAGCGGATCGGGGGGGGGGGCACGCATGTATGTGGCACGCACAAACCCAAGTGCACAGAAGGCGTAACACCCACATGCACATGCCCGCACACCAGAACGAGGCACGTACGCACACAGCCTCTCAGAACAGGCACACACAGGACAACGCGCTCACGCACACACTTACCCAGGCACACACACACACACACACACACACACACACACACACACACACACACACACACACACATTAACGCGCTACGAGCAACGGATGCAGTCATGCGTCGTTGCGGTGAGTGTGGTGCGTTGGCCGTGCGTCTGTTTAGTTTCTCCTGGATGTCTTGTATGCTATATGCGTGCCTGTGTGCCAGTGTTACGTGCCGTGTTTCGTTTGTGCATATAGCTTGCCTTTGCGCGTGCGTCGTGCGTGTGTACGTGTGCGTGTGTGGATGTGTGAGTGTTGCGTAACGTGTGTGTGCATCGTGCGCGCGTGCGTACGCTTGTCGCGATAGCGTTTATGTGCATGCGAATGTGTTTGTGCGCGTGTATATGGATGGTGTCGTTTGAGTGGGTGCGCGCGCGGGGGGGGGGGGGGGGGGGGGGGGGGGGGGGGGGGTGGGGGGGGGGGGGGTGGGGGGGGGGGGGGGGGGTGGGGGGGGGTTTGCTTCGGGGTGCGGGGGTGCGCCTTGCGTGCTTGCGTGTACGTGTGTGTTGTGAGTGAGATTGAGAGTGAGTGGTGAGTGGTGTGGTTGTGGGGGGGGGGTGTGTGTGATGTGTGCGTGCGTGCGTGTGAGTGTGTGTGATGTGTGTGGTGTGTGTGTGTATGCACCTGTTGAGTGTGTTGTGTACTCCGCGCCCGCGCGTGTGTGTGTGAGTGTGGTGTGTGTGAGTGTTGTATTGTGTGTGTTGTGTGTGTGTTGTGTGTGTGTGAGTGTGTGTTTGTGTGTGTGTGTTTTGTGAGTGGTGTGTGTGTGTGTGTGTGTGTGTGTGTGAGTGTGTGTAACTCGCTTGTGGGAGTACGTGACAAGCTTGCCTCATGCTACTTTATGTTCTTTTTGCGGCGTTCGTGCGCACATGGCGACTGTGTGAGCGTGACTGGGTATGATGCAGTATATGTTCGAGTAATTGAGTGCTTTTGTGACGTGCGTACCAAGCATGCAAAGCGTGAGCATGCGTTCCTGCGTACGATCGGTCTTGTGAACGTATCCATGTGTTAGTGCGTAAGCATGCGCCGTGCGGTACGCCTGTCTCGTGCGTACCGTGCGTGGCCTGCGGTGTGTGAGTGTGTGTGTTGTTTGTGGGTGGTGTGTGTGTGTGTGTGTTTTGTTGTGTGTGTGTGGTGTTACTGTTTAGGTGTGGTGTGTGTGGTGTGTGTGTGTGTGTGTGTGGTGTGTGTGTGTGTGTGTGTGTGTGTGAGTTTTGTGTGTGTGCGCCGCGCGTCGCGTGTAATGCGTGGCATGCAATCAGCTCGGCCCGTTTTCGTGCGTGCGAGTGTGTGCGAGTGCGTTGTGAATGCCCTGAGTGTGCCTGTTTTGCGTGAGTGCGTGCGTATGCGCCTGTGCTGTTATGTGTGTGTATGTATTGTGTGAAAATGCTTAGCGTACGTGCGTGTGTTCTTATGGTGGCCTTCGTGCCTTGCGGGCGTTTGTTCGTGTGCGTGTGTGGAAGGTAGTAAGTGTGTTTGTCAGTGTCATACCGCATCGAATGCTTTGTGCGACGTTGTCTTCATGTCGTGCCTATGTGTTTTTTGTTGCGTGTCTAATGAATATACGCTTGGAAAAACGTCTGCGAGTGTTCTTCGTGCTTACGTGCAGGCCGTGATTGTGTTCGGTGCAGGCGTAATGTGTTCGTGTGCATGTGAGCGTGTGTGTTTGTCAGTGCGTGGGTTCGTGTGTGCGTTTGTTTCAATTCGTCCGGCGTAGCGTCTGTGTACGTATCCATGTGTTTGTGCCTATTCCTGTGCGCGTGCTATGCCGTGCTCGTTCGTCCGTGAGTTGCCCCGAGTGGTGTGAGTGTGCTTGTGCGTAACGTGGTGTGTTGTGTGGTGTGTTGTGTGTGAGTGGTGTTGTGTAGGAGTGTGTGTGTGTGTGATATGTTCGGCCGTTTCGATGCGTGTGTGCCAGTAGTGCGTCTCTCCGCATGTTCGAGTGTGCGAAAATTATGGTATCTGCTTGTGTGTGTGCGATGTATATATGCACGCAAGCCCATCATGTGTACGTGCCTTCCTGCAAGTGTGCGTTGCGTGTACATTCTTCGAACTTACGGTGGGTGCGTACGTGATCGTGTGTGTGTAAGTCCCACGTGCGAGTGTCCGTGTATGTGTGTGTGTAATGTGTGAGTTTGTGTGTCTTTGTGTTGAGTTTGTGTGTTGAGTTTGTGTTGTGTGTGGATGTTGTGTGTGTATGTGTTGTGGTGTGGTGTGTGTGTGTGTGTGTGTGCTGTGTATGCGTGCTTGCATCCTACCGCGCCTTTTTTTGGTACTTGGAGTGGGCGTTGGTGCCAATGCTAGAGTGCGTTTTTGCTTGAGTGGTATGCCCCAGGTGCGTTTTGCGTGTGTGCGTGGATGCGTGTGTTGTGCGTGTCGCGTGCCGCTTGTGGTGTGTGGTGGTGGATGTGAGTGTGTGTGTGTGAGTGGAGTGTGTGTGTGTGGTTTTGTGTGAATAAGCTTGCGAACGTGCGATTTCTTTTGGGGGTGCCCTTCGAACGTGCGGCGTTTGTTATCGTTTGCGTGTGTGGATAGGTGATGCGTGCGTGTGTGTGCATTCCGTGCGAGCGAACGCATGTTTGTCTTTTGGCGTTATGTCCGTGCGTATGTGTTTTAGTGCGTAGTGTATGAATATACATGCATACGTGTGCGTCTCTTCTTTCGTGCGTACGTGGCAGACTGCTATTGTTCCGTGTGCATGTGTGCGTTGTGATTTGCGTGCGAAAGTTCGTGTATGGGAGCCTTCGTGCGTGCGGGCTTTGATCTTGTGATGTGTGCGAGTGTGTGCATTCGTGCGTGCGTACGCATGTTTGTGTCCATTTTTGCGTTATGTCCGTGCGTATGTGTTTTTGTGCTGTGAATGAATAATCTATCCATACGTGGTGCGTGAGTATCATATTCGTGTCGATCGTGCAGGCTGAGCGTGATGTCGCGTGCCATGTGTTTGTGTGTATTTGTTGGCGTGTGTTCGAGTGTGCGGCATTCGTGCGTCGTTTGCGTGTGATTTGTGCGCGTATGTTCCTTCGTCTGTTCAAGTACTCGTGGATGTTCATGTGGTACTTGTATCGTGCCTACGTGCGCTTGTTTCGTTTGTGCTTGCATGCGTGCCATCCGGTGCGTTCAGTGCGAGTGAAACGTAAGCGTGAGTGGAGGTGTGAGTGTGTGGTGTGTGTGTGGTGTTGTGTGTGTGTGTGTGTGTGTGTGTGAGTGGTTGTGTTGTGTGTGAGTGCATACGTGTCGCACGCACGTGCATATGCTGTGTAGGGTGGGGCGGTATTGTGCATGCCGTATTGTTTGTTTGCGGGTGATCGGTATGATGTGCGTTTGCGGTGCACGCGCGGGGTGGGGGTGGGGGGGGGTATGCGATCGTGTGGGTACTGTGTTGTGTGTGTAATGTGGTATGTGTAAATTGTCTGTGCGTGTGTGTGTGTGTTGTGTGTGTGGGTGTTGTAGGTGGTGTGTGTGTGTGTGTATGTTGTTTGTGTGGCGTGTGTTCGTGTGTGTGTGTGTGTGTGTGTGTGTGTGTGTGTGCATTCGCCGTCGTATGCGGTTTGAGTTTGTGCCCGTAATGTCCGTGCTCTGTCAAGTTCTCGTTGGATGTGCATGTGTACTTGTAAATGCGTGCCTGTGTACATGCCGAGTTCGTTGTCCTGCATGCGGCCTTCGTGCGTGCGTGCGTGTGTCCGCATGCGTGTGTGGAGGGGTGAGTGTGTGTGTTTTGTGAGTGTGTGTGTGTGTGTTGTGTGTGTGTGTGTGTGTGTGTGTGTGTATATGTGAGTTGTGTGTATTCATATAACGTGCGTATGCATGTTGCGTTTGCGTTTATGTTCAAGCGTATGTGTTGTGTCCGTGTGTTTGGGTGGGTTTGCGTTGCTGCGTGCGCACTAGGGCGTGTTTGTTTCTGTAATAGCGTCTTTGCGTGCTTGCGTGCGTGTTTGGTACGTGTATGCGTGTGTGTCCGAGGGGCGTGTATGTGGAAGTGCATGTGTGTACTCTGTTATGAGCGTGCCAGCGTGCCTGTTACGTGCGCGTGTTTTCGTTTGTCCGTGCAATGCATGGCCTTCAGGTGCTGTGCGAGTGACATTTGCTGTGAGGAGTTTGAGCGTGTGTGTGTGTGTGTGGTGGTGGGGGGGGTTGTGGGGTGTGTGTTGTGTGTGTGTGTGTGTGTGTGTGTGTGGTGTGTGTGTGCGCGTGCGTGCTGCGTGGTGTGTTGTGTGTGTGTGTGTGTGTGTGTTGTGTGTGTGTGTGTGTGTGTGTGTGTGTGGTTGTGTGTGTATTCATATGAACGTGTCGTATGCTTGTTGTACGTTTGCGTTTATGTTCACGCGTAGTGAGTGCGTGGCGTGTACTAGTGCGAGTGCTTGTGCATATAAGCATTCGTAGCGGTCATGCACCGGCACGTGCGTGTGCGCGTTGTTGCTTTTGTGCGGTGTGTTATTGCCTTGCGTCCGAGAGGGGCCGCTAATCCCACGTACGCGAGTCCCTGTGTTCGAAATGTGAGTGTTGAGTGTGTGCTGTGTGATGTTTGTGTTGTGTGTGTGTGTGTGAGAGGTGTGTGTGTGATTGTGTGTGTGTGTGTGCAATCTGTGCGCACGTGCATATGCTTGTGTGCGTTTGCGTTATGTTGCATGCGTATGTGTTCGTTGCGTGTGTTCGGTTGATGTGCGTATTGCGGATGCACGCGCGGGTGGGGGGGGGGGGGGGGGGGTTAGCGTTGTTTTTGGGTACGTGTGTGTGTGTGGAGAATGTGTATGAGTAATTGTCTGTGCGTGAGTGGTGTTGTGTGTGTGTGGGTGGTGTGTGTGTGTTGTGTGTGTGTGGTGTTTTTGTGTGTGAATGGTTGTTAGGTGTGCGTGTGTTCGTGGTGTGTGTGGTGTGTGTGTTGTGTGTGTGTGCATATCGACCGTCGTTTGCGTATGAGTTTGGTGCGCGTAAGTACCTGCGTCAGTTATCAAGATTCGTCGTGGATGTGGCATGTGTACTTTGTATGCGTGGCCTGTGTACTGCGCGTGTTTTCGTTTGTCCGAGCATGCGTTCCTTCGTTGCGTCTTGCGTGTGTGTCCGTTAATTCATTTGTGGTTGTGTTGAGTGTGTTGTGTGTGTGTGGTGTTGTGTGTGTGTGTGGGTGGGGGGGTGGGGGTGGGTGTGTTGTGTGTGTACATTCATATGTACGATGCGTATGCTTGTGTGCGTTTTGCGTTATGTCAAGCGTATGTGTTGTGTGCGTGTGTTAGGTGGGTGTGCGTTTGCGGCGTGCGCACTAGATGTTGTGGGCTGTAATTGCGTCTTTGCGTGCTTGCGTGCGTGTTTGGTACGTGTTTTGCGTGTGTGTCCGATGGCGAGTATGTGGATTTGCATGTGTACTGTATGCGTGCCAACGTGCCTGTGAAAGTGCGCCGGTGTTCGTTTTGTCCGTGCATGCATGCCTTCGTGCGTGCGTGCGAGTAGTACATTTGCCTGTGTGTAGTGTGAGCGTGTGTGTGTGTGGTGTGTGTTTTGTGTGTGTGTGTGTGTGTGTGTGTGTGTGCGTGCGTGTCGACGTGTTGTGTGTGTGTGTGAGTGTGTGTGTGTGTGTGTGTGTGAGTGTGTGTGAGGTTTGTGTGTGTAATTCATCATAACGTGCGTATGCTGTTTGCGTTTGCCGTTTAATGTTCAAGCGTATGTGAAGCTGCGTGTACTAGTGCGAGTGATTGTGCATATAGCATACGCGGACATGCACGCCGTACGTGCGTGTGCGCGTTGTGTGCTTTAGTGCTGAGTGTATGTGCGTGCGTCCCGAGAGAGGGCGCTTGCCCCACGTACGCGAGTCCTGTGTTCGTATGGTGTTGTGTGTGTGTGTGTGTGTGTGTTGAGTGTGTGTGGTGTGTGTGTGTGTGTGTGAGCCGTGTTGTGTGTGAGTTGTTGGGTGAGTGTGTGGTGAGTGAGTGTAGGAGGTGTGTGCGTGTGCGAGATTGTGCGTGTGAGAGTGTGTGTGAGTGCGTGAATGAGCGAGTGTGAGTGTGGTGCGGAGAGTTTATGTTTCTGTTTGTGAGTTTGCGTGCGTACATCCCTGCAAGCTGGCATGCATAGCGTGGCGTGCCGTGCAATTGTTGAAGTGGGTGTCGTGAGTTGCGTGTGCGTGCGTTATGCGTGTGCGTTAACGTTTGTCATTCCTGTTGTGCTGCGTGCCTGCTGCGTGTGTTTGTCGTGTTGATGCTTGTGTCAATGAGAGTGTGTGAGTGCGGTTCCTGCGCGTACTCCCACGCTGTGCTTCCGCGTGTTTTTGTGCGTGTTGCTTGTGTCGTGTGTGTGCTTATGTGCGTTCGTACGAGCGTGTTTCAAGCCTGTGTGCCTGTGTTTTGTATTGTCCTGGTGCGCCGGATGCGAAGTGTCCGTGAGTTTTTTGTCTTTCATTTAACGTCTATCCATGTATTCATATTAGACAAAACACGTTGAGTGCGTGTGTGCCCGAGCGATTTCCGCTGCGTGTGCGTGTGTGTGTTGTGTGGTGTGGTGTGTTGTGTGTGTGTGTGTGTGTGTGTGTGTGCTTGTGTGTGCGTGCATCCGGTACTTCCGTGCCTGCGTGTGTGTGTGTGAGTGTTTTGTGTATTTGCTTCCTTGTGGCGTGCGTGCGTGCGCGCTTTTCTCGTTAGCGTGAATGCGTGCGTGTGCTAGTGCGAGTGCGTGTGCATATAAGCATTGGGCGGTCATGCACTCGCACGTGCGTGTTACGCGCTCGTGTGCTTTTTGCCTGTGTGTATGGATCGTGCGAGCGAACGCGCTAACCCACGTACCGCGAGTCGTGTGTGCGTGCGTTGGTATTCAACCAGTGCGTGGCGTGCGTGCATGCGTGCGAGCGTGGCGGCGAGCGCAGCGTGCGTGCGAAAGTGGTGTGTGTGTGTGTGTGGTTTTGTGTTCGCGTGTGGTGCGTATCTGCGTGTGTGTGTGTGTGTGTGTTGTGTGTGTGTTTGAGTGATGCGCGAGTATAAAAATGCGTGCATGCATGCGTGCCGCCTTCTGGCGAGCGTGCGTGTTCGCTGTGTCGTGCGCGTATGAGCGTGTTGGTAGTCCGATGTGTTTTTGAGCGTGTGGCGTGAGTGCGTGTGCCGTGTTGTGTGAACATGCTTGCGTAGGTGCGTGTGCAAGTCTGTGATGCCCTTTCGTTGCGTGCGTTTCGTGTAGTGGAGGTGGAGAGCATGTGTGTTTCTGTGTGGATTTATGTGCCGTGCGTATATGTTTGGAGAGCGTGATTTGTGCTAGGTGCCCGATTGCTCGACGCACGGGAGGGGCGGGATGTTTGTTTCTGTGCGTGAGACTTTGTCGTACGAGTAGTGCGTGTTTGTGTGTGTGAGTGTGTGAGTGTGTGTGTGTGTGTCCCTGGGGTACGTTTATGTAGTATGTTGTGTGTGTTGTTGTGTTGGTGGGGTGTGTGTGTGTGTGTGTGTGTTGTGTGTGTGTGGTATGTGCCCTTGTCTATTGCCGTTCTGCGTCTGCGTTCGTGCATGCGTGCGTATGTCTGGCTGCGTGCGGTGTGGAGGCGCCGTTGATGCGTAGGCGTTTATCCTCGCGAGCGTGTTTTATACGTGCCTGCGAACATGCCGTCCCGTAAGTGTGTGTGCCTTGTCCGTATGTGCATCATCCTGGGTTCGCTGATACTGGGTTCCAAACGTTTGCGGACCTGTGGGTGTATGTGTCGTGTTCTTGTGGCGTGCGAGTGCCCATCTGTGTCGTATGTGGTGCGTGCGAGCCTGTGCCGTGTGTCCGTCTGCTCGTGTGAATAGGAAAGCAGTGCGTTTGTCAGTCTGATGAGCGTTGTCTGCACGCGTGCTGCATTCGAGTTGCGTCACGCGTGCGTGCGTGTAAGCCGTTTATTAGCGGTGAGTGTGCTATTTGTGCGTGACTGCATTCCTGCGTACGCGGTGTACTTTCCAGTAGTGCATCTGTTCGTGCGTGTGCTGCGTTCCTTTATTCGAGCAAACGAGTTGTTTGCGCGTACGCCTGTGTGTGTGTGTGTGTGTGTGTGTAGTGTGTGTGTGGTGAGATTTTGTGTGATTGTGATTGTGTGTGTGTGTGTGAGTGTGTGTGTGTGTGTGTACGCGCGTGTAGGAGTAGTGTACATGCGTGGCCGTATGCGTTTGCTCGTTTTCTTTTTTGCGTGCGTTCTGCACACATGCGACTGTTGTGTGCGTGTGTGTGCGTGTGTGCGCACATGTGACTGTGTCCC
>JAFLJL010006787.1:44525-47025 GCA_018398815.1 Conus ventricosus
GATCGCAGGCACGTACAAACCACGCTCGCGAGCACGAGCACATGAACACACTCACGCATCCGCGCGCCACCACGAACACACGCATCCAGACGTACGCACGCATGCACGAACACACTGACGCACGAAAATAAGTAAACAAACAAAAACGTACACACGCACACGCACTAGCACAAACGCACCCGTACAAGAACAAGGAGCAGCAGGTGGACACGCAGATCACACGCATATATTAAATTGGCATTGTACAGTCTCTTTTTCTTTCTAATAATTTTGTTATATGTTTTCCTTGCAACGAAATATTTTTGGTGAAGTATTTTGTTAAATGGCTAGTGCGTTTAACAAAGATTTAGTTTCTCGACGTTGTGACTGACATTCCTTATCAAACCACTTTTTATTCTTTCTTTTTCTTTTTCTTTTCTTCCATTTTCTTTTTATAGAAGGCAATACTTTGTTTGCCAGTGTCATGCAGCATTTGTGTGAACTCTTGAACGACATTATTTACAACTGTCGTGGATTTAAAATGCTTCTCGTCATCTGTTATAGTGTCATTAATTGACTTAATGTGCTTTTTCATTCTGAAGATTTTAATACCCTTAGGAATTTCATATCCGAGTTTTCATCCCAAAAGAAGATTACATTTTATCCTGCGAGTCATGGTATTCTATTTCCACATGATCTTTGTCAGTTAATTGGCATTTAGTTTTGTATGGAAGATGTTGATTAATTTTTAACGATATTGGGCAATGGTCTGAATGGTCTGTTAAATGTCATGTCATGTCTAATATGTCCTTCAATAATTTTTGTGAACGCAAGAAATAGTCGACTACACTGCAGCCTTTGGGTGTGAAGCAAGTATATTGCCCCTGCAGATCGCCCAGAGTCCTCCCATGTAAAATGCACATGTTACAGTCAATGCACAGGGATGAAAGTTTTTTTCTCGTATTTATGAACATATTTATCCATTGAGCATCTGTTTGCTGTATCACTTAAAGGATAATCTTCAGGCAAAGAATGTATGTTGCTTTCTCTTTCCATTGTAATGAAATCAGGAATCGTTCCTGATCTGGCATTAAAATCTCCACATAGTATTACTTGTTCGTTCGTATATAATAATTTTACAAGATCAGCTTCTATATTATCCCAAATTTTATTTGTGTAATCTTTTCCAAAAGATGAGTTTTCGGGTGGTAGATATACACTGCCTATAAAAAATGTTTTACCTGTTACTTTCATTTTTAACCAAACAATGTCACTATTATTCTGAGGTAATAGAGTAATAAATTCTCTTAGGCGTTGCTTAATAAAAATTGAAATCCCCCCTGATGCTTTTTGAGCCCTTGCGCTTTTAGAACGACAGTAATGTATACCAGGTGCAAAATTTGGTATTTGTGTTTTGCTGTAAGAGTCCTTATCCAAATGCGTTTCCTGTATGAATATGATATTGTATTTCGATATTATTTCAATTACCTCATCCTCTTCAAATTTATTGAGTTTTTCACCATTAATTGTTTCTTTGATACCTTTTATGTTCCAAGAAATAATTTTTATATCATTAATCCTCATTGTCATTTAAGGGTGATGTTTGTTCATGTTGCAGTTGTGTAATATCTTTTTATTATTTTTCTTCTTGGGGTTATTTTGTTTATCTATGTATCTATTGTACATTCTCAATTATTTTCTCCATGTTTTGTAGTCGTGAAGTCCCCTTTTTTCGTATTATCTCTCGTATCGCCCATGGAAGTGGAAATGCTGATTTCTGTTCTTGACTTCATTTCTGTTTTTTCCGTTCGTCTTGGTAACTTTCGTCACAGACACGTTGGTTTCTGTAATTATACCGATTTTTGACTTGATTTCCTTCCCGTCTCCATTGTAGAGGCTTGTTTTGCAGAGTTGGAGAAGTCTTGTTCTCTGTATTCATACCCATTTCTGCCTCGGTTTCCTGCCCTGTCTCCATGATAGCTTACATGTGGTTCATAGTTGTAGCTGTCTTGTTTCCTGAAACCCTCTCCGTTTCTGTGTCGGTTTCCTCCCTGTCTCCATTGTATCGTTCGTATTGTTTAATGTTGTAGAAGTATTGTTTTCTGTAACCATCTCCATTTCTGGGTCGGTTTACTTCCCTGTCTCCATTGTATCGTTCGTATTGTTCATTGTTGTAGAGATATTGTTTTCTGTAACCATCTCCATTTCTGAGTCGGTTTCCATATCTGATGTCATGGTAGTTTTCGTATTGTTCATTGTTGTAGAGATATTGTTTTCTGTAACCATCCCCACTTCTGAGTCGGTTTCCATATCTGATGTCATGGTAGTTTTCGTATTGTTCATTGTTGAAGAGGTATAGTTTTCTGTGACCATCTCCATTTCTGTGTCGGTTTTCTTCTCTGTCTCCATGGTAGTTTTCGTAATGTTCATTGTTGTAGGAATATTGTTTTCTGTAATCATCCCAAATTATGACTGGGTTCCTTTCTCTGTCTCTGTAGTAGTTTTTATGTTTTACAGGAAC
>JAFLJL010006787.1:59719-79719 GCA_018398815.1 Conus ventricosus
CCCAAAAGTATTTAATCCTGCGAGTCATGGTATTCTATTTCCACATGATCTTTGTCAGTTAATTGGCATTTAGTTTTGTATGGAAGATGTTGATTAATTTTTAACGATATTGGGCAATGGTCTGAATGGTCTGTTAAATTATGAACTGTCATGTCTAATATGTCCTTCAATAATTTTTGTGAACGCAAGAAATAGTCGACTACACTGCAGCCTTTGGTGTGAAGCAAGTATATTGCCCCTGCAGATCGCCCAGAGTCCTCCCATGTAAAATGCACATGTTACAGTCAATGCACAGGGATGAAAGTTTCTTTCTCGTATTTATGAACATATTTATCCATTTAGCATCTGTTTGCTGTATCACTTAAAGGATAATCTTCAGGCAAAGAATGTATGTTGCTTTCTCTTTCCATTGTAATGAAATCAGGAATCGTTCCTGATCTGGCATTAAAATCCCCACATAGTATTACTTGTTCGTTCGTATATAATAATTTTACAAGATCAGCTTCTATATTATCCCAAATTTTATTTGTGTAATCTTTTCCAAAAGATGAGTTTTCGGTGGTAGATATACACTGCCTATAAAAAATGTTTTACCTGTTACTTTCATTTTTAACCAAACAATGTCACTATTATTCTGA
Organism: Conus ventricosus; assembly: GCA_018398815.1. Taxonomy (NCBI): domain Eukaryota; kingdom Metazoa; phylum Mollusca; class Gastropoda; order Neogastropoda; family Conidae; genus Conus; species Conus ventricosus. The sequence goes on from JAFLJL010006787.1 coordinate 60,358, forward strand.
GGTAATTGAAACCCCCCCTGATGCTTTTTGAGCCATTGCGCTTTTAGAACGACAGTAATGTATACCAGGTGCAAAATTTGGTATTTGTGTTTTGCTGTAAGAGTCCTTATCCAAATGCGTTTCCTGTATGAATATGATACTGTATTTCGATATTATTTCAATTACCTCATCCTCTTCAAATTATTGAGTTTTTCACCATTAATTGTTTCTTTGATACCTTTTATGTTCCAAGAAATAATTTTTATATCATTAATCCTCATTGTCATTTAAGGGTGATGTTTGTTCATGTTGCAGTTGTGTAATATCTTTTTATTATTTTTCTTCTTGGGGTTATTTTGTTTATCTATGTATCTATTGCACATTCTCAATTGTAGTATCTATCTTATTTTCTCCATGTTTTGTAGTCGTGAAGTCCCCTTTTTTCGTATTATCTCTCGTATCGCCCATGGAAGTGGTGTCAACCTCGGGTATGTCAGTGGAGGAAGGACTAGCGCACAGCCCAAACACACTCACAGCTTGCTTACAATCTCATTCATATATCATGCATTCGTCACATCAAACCACTAGTAAAGTCTATAACTTTACTGCACATAATCATGGAAAGAAACATCAATGCATATGGAGTCAAACAAAATAAAACATTCTCTCTTTCCTTGAACTTCACAAAACCATTTATCTAAATCATCATTAACTAACCCGGGTATAAATAGATTTCTACTTTACCTTAGTCTGACCCAGGCGCCGAGACCCGTCTGGCCAGACCTATCGAGACGTCGGCCAAGCTACTTAGTCCGTCTGCCGGACAGTGCTGTCTCCCTGGAGCCTCTCCGCTGTGCCTAATTGGCTGACGCGACACCTTAAGTCGTCTGCCCGGACACCAGGATATTTGAGTTGGAGCTTATGTCCAAACAAACTGGCTGGCGACTGACCACGAATTCGGTTTTCTATTTTTGTTCGTGACAATTTCCCCCTTGCAAAAGACTATGCTGAGCATTGTCTCAAAACAACGGTACAAAAAAACAACAACCGAATTTGCTGACACACAGCTACACGAGCAAGTTTTTGAAAAATTATTTACACAACGGTTTACAAATTATCAGGATGTATCACTCGTAAATATCACCCCAATGGTTATCATTGACGTGCGCTTCTGCCTTATTTCAATTCATTTTCGATAACCCCTGTCGCACCTATCAATTCCCCACCTGCGATTTGCCCATCTTCTCTTCAAACCTTTATAAAAAAGACAATCTAATAACACGATCCTACACCCACGGGGAATCCCATCCTCCTTACGCAAACAAGCTCACTACCAACGACTGAAATCTCCAAGCATAACGTTTTTTCATGAAAAAGTCCACAAAGAAAATAGAACCAAAACCCAAGGGGAATGAACCCATATCCACAAAAACAAACTGAACAACACGAAATTAAAAACAAAGGCTACCCCCCCCCGATATACTGATTTCCCCCCATTTGCGGGCTTGCTAGACTACACGTTTAAAATATCACTGCGACTTCTGTCGCCTTTGGAAATTACAACCGAACCTGTGGGGCTGCATGCCATTGCCCACGCACACCCTGCGTTTTTCAGCTGCGCCCCTCAGGAATTTGAGGTTATGATCAGTCCCCACCACGAACCTTTCCATACAATATTTGTAAATTTCTGCACAGCCCACACGAAGCCAAACACTCCTTCTCTACCGTTGCGTACCCTTTTTCACACTTCGTCAGCTTCCTGCAGCATTTTCACAAACCGCCCCCTTCGGCTCCGCAAAAATTTACTCACCACTCCACCACCTGATGCATCGTACGCAACAAAAAGGGGTTTCGACATATCCGTAGCTTCAAAGGGGACGGGAACCAGCCTTCACACTGCCAGTGCTTCCCTCGCAGCTCTGACCACTCAAACCACTGCCTTTTTCCCTCCCTTACCAAATCACGGAGGACCGGATCGCAAATTTTGGGAACAAACTCCCTATAAAACCAATAAAACCAGCAGACCCCTACTTCGTTTTGGTCTTGGTCTCTCAATCACCTTCCCCCCTTGCCCTTTTCGCTGCTTGTGTCGCCCCCCAACAACAAAACCAGGAACCCCCAGGCTTGGAAAACCAATCTGCACTTTGTTGTCTGGCGTGAGTTTGGGGCTTGTCTCAACCTCTCTAAAAAAACGCTACAGCGCCTCAAAAGCCCCCCCAAGTCCAATGCTACAGGATATCCAGAAATTCACACCCCTTTCCCAAAACCCGTCAATAACTTCCCTCACCGGAAAAAACTGCGGTGCGTTGCCATACCAAAAGAAGTACTCGCCACTGTATACCCCCAAAGTGGAAACGTGACTTCCTTTGAGTCCTCACTAAAGGGCTTTCCCAATAACCCTTGCTAAATCTATCCTGGTTTTTCTCGGGGTCCTCCCCGCACCTGGGGGTTTTTTCTTTTTTTTCTGCCAGATCTACCTGGGAAATACCTGCCGCTTGTGGCGATCTGAGCAAAACGGGTCTTCCACTTGGGTAGACTTCTGCATCGCCCTTTGTACACTGTTCAGACGTCTTAGTCAACCAGAATCGATCTCACCTGACTTTTTCCTCACTAAACAGGGGTGCACTATACGAAATTGGACGTTCAACCCCCCAAAGGGTCCAACATTTTTTTCCACCTCCTCCTCATCACTCTTTTGTGGCAGGGGGGGGGGGGATGGGGTATTTCACATTAGGGGTTTTACGATTTTAACCCACCGTACAGGTCCTAGATTGCCCTCCCTGGTTTATCATCAGGACCTCTATAACGTTTTGGGACCCCTAATTTCCTCCGTCCCCCTACTGTCTACCCTTTTCATACAGTACACACCCCCTTAACTCTCTCCGGGGAAACTCAGGCAAAAAAAATCTCCCTTCTTCTGCGGGTCTCCTTCCCCCCTTCAATGATTGCTGCTGCCCTTTCTGACTCACCGGGATTATTTGCGGAGAAATTCCGGGGAAAATTTTTGGTTTCCCCCATTCACACAATTGGGTAATCCTGTCTACCTTTTTTCAATGATGTGAATGTCCTTTCCAATGATCAGCAGTTTGTTGTATCCGGGGGGAGCAGAAACGGGACTTGATCCCCCACCTTGGGTTTTGCCCCTCCCCTTTCTTGTCATATTGCTTCTTCTGCGACCCTACCTCCTGCAAATTTTCCCCTTCAACCTTAAGCTCCTCTAGCCATTGCTAAGTCCCCACAACGAAAGTGGTTTTTACTTCTTCTGACTCCTTTTTTCCCCGGGACCACAGCTCTTTGAGAATACACCTGCCCCGAACGTCCGCCCATACAGCACTCAAATGGTAAAAGCCTGTGCTCCCTGAGGGGCTTCCCTTGGGCGAACAGGCCCTGGAATGTAACGGTCCCAGTCGCTGGCCTTCCCTCACAGAGCTTCTTTAAGAGCCCTTCAGCACACCTTTAAATTTTTTCCACCAACCAATGCATTGGGGTGAAAGGGGTAGGGAGAAGCTGTGTGATCCAGCACCGTTGACTTCCCTCATCACCCTGAGGTGAACTGTACCCCCTTCACTGAGAATTTGTGGGGGCACCCCCCGCGAGAAAAGATGTCTACCCCCTTTCGCGACCTTTGCGTATCTACGCCCTTCAAGCGACTGCTTCGGGATATCTGGTCGCGTAATCCACGAGCGTCAACACATACCTGTGCCCCCCTTTTGGAAACAGGCGAGTTTGGGCCAATCAATAAAGGGGCCACTCCCTAAGGGGGTAAAAAAGGGGGGCTGTTTAAAGGCGCCTTCCTCTTAAAACCCCTTTTTGGGGCTACCTTTGACACCATCACATGCAGCAAAACGCTTTAGTCTGCCATTGCCCTGCCAAGAAAACACCCAAAGATTCGGTCAGCGTTTGCTGGCCGAGATACCCGCCATGGCACTCGTGACCCACTGACATACAGGTCCATAACCTGCTGGTACCTTAAATGATTTCCCTTGCCTGTCTTCTCCTTGGGGAAAACTGGTACAACAACCCGCCTTTTTACAAGAAAATTCTGTCCCCCCCTCAACCCCTGTTTCTCTCCCCCCTTTCCAACTCCCCCAAATTCACGACGAAGGGGCTTGTTCCGCCGGGCCCAAACTCATCAGGCGACACATCTAGCCTGACCCCTTTCTGGGAAAGACTAACGGTTTTCAACCTTTCCTCCTTTTTGCTCCGGTTTAACCTGCCCCTGGGCATCAACAGCTCAGGATCCCCTGGGTCCCTTTCACCTGGGAAAATTTTTCCCAAAGACAAATCATAAAGGGGTTTTTTTTCCCCTCACCAGCGCAGACAACTCGCCTGAAAGTAAGGGGGACGTACTTCTATCTTAGCAAAGGGAAAATCCCCACATGCCATCGATTAGAGACAGGCGGGTTTGCCCCCGTCAAATCCCCTTTCCCCACCACGTTTTCTTTCTACACCACATGAAAAAACCCCGTTCCCCCTAACACTTTTACCCTCCTGGGCCCAACCCCCCTTCTTCCACTGGGAATAAACCCCTCAACCTAGGGCCCCCATCCTGACACTGACTGCTGTCCAGTGCTCCTAGGCTCACTCCACCCTTTCAATTGGATCCCTTTTGGGGCCACTCAGTCGTTTTCCCCCGGGGACCCAAAAACCCTTTTCAAGGGTCTCCTCTGGGAAACCCATGCACATTCCCTCCCACATGTCCCCCCTTCTTGTGACAAATGAAACACCTATTTCCCTTTGTCCTCCCCCTTTTTCCCACCACTGGGGTTTTCAACTTTGGGAAAAATCCTCTATCTCCTTGCACTCTTCTACCTGCCTGGGACCCTTTTTTCCGCACCCTTTTGCCAAACTCCTCCCCTTTCACCCCTACTTCAGCAACTCCCCCCTGTCCTGCTGCTCTCTTCAAATGTAAGTTAACTCAGGGCCGCAACCTGACAAAATTGTTTTTTCCCCCCTTTTTGTCCTTTTTTTTTTTGGGGGGGGGGGGGGGGGGGGGGGGGGGGGGGGGGGGGGTCAAACCAACCCCCCCCTTTCAAAATTTACGAAATCCTTCACACCACCAAATCATGTTGTCCTTTAACCCCTGAAAACTGAATGCCTTTTACCCGTAATAGGGTGACAAATCTGCCCCTCCTTGAAAGGCAACCCTCATAAAACTCCCAAAACGATGATTCCATCATAATCTGTTCCTTCGAATTTGGTAAAATTTTTCGGGGGGAACCGACAGGGCACAAACTGACAACCATCTCAGTGGTCTTTGTGTTCTCACTTCCAAAACCCCAATTAATCCTTTCCCTTTTTGTTTCCCCCTTCCTACCTGATTAAAGCCTGAAAACCCTTAATCCTTTTCTTTTTTCCTGCGTTTGCGTCGAAACCTTTTTTCTTTCGTTTCCGCTTAATCTTTCTGTTTCCTGCTTTTTTCTTCGTTTCCCGCTTTTCGCTACTTTAAAAACCTTTCCTGCTCTGCTATTTTCTACTGTGACCGGCGCTTCTCTCGCTCTCTCTTTCCATCTTTTGTTGGTTTTCAACGAATGCTTCAAACCCTTCCCCAGTAGCCCAAATCACGAGCGCACTCACAATTGTTCAATAGGGGTTTTCTTTTTGCCGCCATTTTATCTCCTTTTTTTTTAACAAGATTTTACTACTACGACAGCCAAACTGGTTACCGACACGAGGACGTAATACACAATCCCTTTAATGATAAAATTAGCTTGGGGACAACGAATTTGGTTTTTATAAACCCTAGCCCTACCCAACTATAGAGCGAATTATGGCAACTGTGCAATAAGTTCTCGGGGGGGAAATGCCCAACCAGGGGTTAACAAAACTTTGGGAAACAATGCCAAGCCATTTTTTTTAACACTTGGAAACAACATAAGACACTACCTTTTCCCTTTGGATTCAATACTTAAAACCCCCACTTCCTCTCTGAAAGTTTAACAAAAATAATAAAGGCCAAATATCCTGAGCTCCCCCAATAAATTTTCCCCCTGGTAAAGTCCTGGAGGAAGGGCTAGCGCACAGCCCAAACCACTCAAGCTTCTTAAAACTCATTTTAATCATCATTTTCACATCAAACCACTGTAAAGTCTATAACTTTTACGCACAAATCAAGGAAAAAACATCAATGCAAAGGGGTCAAAAAAAATAAAACACTCTCTTTCCTTTTAACTTCACAAAACCATTATCAAATCATCATTTAATAACCCGGTAAAAAAAGATTTCTACTTTACCTGGCCCGTGATCTTAAACTTTTTCCCTCAGTCTTTTTTTTTCCCCCTTTTTTTTTCCTTTTTTTTCCTTTACTTCCAAAAACCCCCCAACACCTCGGGGTGTCCCGCTCCCTTCAGGTCCTCTCATTCATTAACGTCATTCATTTCCCTTTTTCCTTCCCCAAAATTCCTCCATATTCAACCCCCTTTAATTTAACAACCCACCCAACATCATCTTTCCCCCTTTCTTTTTTTTTTCCATTAAGCATCCCCTTTCCTCTTCCCCCCACCTCCTTTTTCCCCCCTCCCCCCCTTCCTTTCCCCTCCTTCTTTCCCCTTATCCCAGGACATGGTTTTTTTCTTTTCTTTTTTTTCTTTTTTTTTTCTTTACAAACACCTCCCCAACACTCCTTGCCTCTCGCAGACTCTCTATGGCTAAAAGCTCAAATGGTTTTTTAAACCCTTTATTTCTGCCTTCCTCCAAAGAGGCGCTCCCCAGAACCCTTCTCCTTCCTCTCTCCCCGTTTTTCCGTTCCCCCCCCCTTTCCCCCTTTTTTCTTCTCCCCTCCTCCCTTTCTATTTTCCTCTTTTCAAGGGGGAACCATTGTCTTTTTTCCCCTTTTACTGAGGGTTCCTCCCCTCTCATTCATTGGACTTCAAATTGTCAAAGCACTCAACCCGCCTTCTCTCTGTGTGTCAAATTCTTTTTTTGCTTTTTTTTTCCCCCCCCCTTCCCCCCCCTTTTCCCACTTCAACCCCACCTGGTGTAAAGGGTGGTCCAAAAGGTCTTATTACCCGGGGCCGAGACCCCCCTCCAACCATAGACGGTCGGGCCCTACTTGTCCTTGCCGGCATCTGTCCCCACCTCTCCCTTCCAATTCTGACGCCACACCTTAAGTCGTCTGCCCGGACACCAGGATATTTGAGTTGGAGCTTATGTCCAAACAAACTGGCTGGCGACTGACCACGAATTCGGTTTTCTATTTTTGTCCGTGACAAGTGGAAATGCTGATTTCTGTTGTTTCTTTCCCGTTCGTCTTGGTAACTTTCGTCACAGACACGTTGGTTTCTGTAATTATACCGATTTTTGACTTGATTTCCTTCCCCGTCTCCATTGTAGGCTTGTTTTGCAGAGTTGGAGAAGTCTTGTTCTCTGTATTCATACCCATTTCTGCCTCGGTTTCCTCCCCTGTCTCCATGATAGCTTACATGTGGTTCATAGTTGTAGCTGTCTTGTTTCCTGAAACCCGCTCCGTTTCTGTGTCGGTTTCCTCCCCTGTCTCCATTGTATCGTTCGTATTGTTTAAAATTTTGTAAAAGTATTTTTTTCTTAACCCCCCTCCATTTTGGTGCCCTGGAATAGCCCGGGAAATGAGGAATGTTTTTTAAAAAAAATGGGTTTTCAAAATTGTTTCCCCACTTTAAAAAAAACTTTTTTAAATTAATTTTTAAAAACGATCAAAAAATCCAGATTTATAAAAAAAGGGATTTTTTCGTTCCTTTTTACGGGGTTGGGGGGTTTAAAACAAAGCACACAACCCCACAAGCCAGCACAAAAAACCCCCGGGGAAGCTTAGGCATAGACCCCACCCGCAAATACGCACCCCCAACGGACACACACCCACACACCCCACACACACACACACACACACAACACACACCACAACACAACACACGCCACAACACACCACAAAAAAACCCCGGGGAAGCAAGGCGGGGCGCACTGCAGGCACGCACTCATCACAAAAACATACAGACACAAAATTCACACACACACTACGAAAGGCATATTCCCACAAAAAAACACGCACACAACCAAAAACCAGAAAAGCAAAACGCCACACGCACCACCCCACCTCGGATATACAACCACACGAAACACGCACGACGCAAGCAAGCGCCACCCATGCATCCCAAGCAAAAAAAGCGCGCACAACGCACACACGAAAGATACGCACACACCAAATACGCACACACGGACACCCCCACAAAAACCCCAAAACACACCCACACACACAACACACAACACACACACCCCACACCCCACAACACACGCCCCAAACGCACGCACGCACCCCCGCACAACGCTTCTGCGGGTTTCAATAAAATTTGTACCCTTTTGAAAAATGAACGACTTTTGGGTTCAATTTTGGGAAAATTTTTAGTATTTTCGTTTTTCTGATTTTAATTTAGAAACCCCCCACTCTTTACAATATGAAGGGGAAAATTGGTCAAATTTTGATTTTTAAAACTGTTTTGTTGTTGCAAGGAGTACAAATCGTCTGCAAAACAAAAAACGGATACTCTTTTTATTCTTGAAGGACCCAGTATGGGGGAAGCCCATTATCCTAATTTTGGGACTCAAGGAGTTTCCTTAAAAATTTCCCTTTCGTACTATACTAAATTTAGCAGGCTCCCGTTTTTTACCAATAAAAAATTGCTTTTGGGTTACATGTTTTTGATTTAAATAAAACCATCTCCCCCAAATCCCAAAAATTCTTTCAGGGAAATGTTATCAAATGCTTTCTGAAAAGCGAAAAGCATGTATACAATTGCTTTTTACGGGGGCTTTTTTAAATGTATGGTCTACTATATTTTTTTAAGAAAAAAAGGGTGATTCCCGTTCTGTTTTTTTTTTTAAAACCCTCTCGTAATAAAAGATTTTTTTAGCCCAAAAATGATTGTTTATTCGAGTATTTAGTATTGGCAAAATACTTGTTTAAGGGCTTTTTTTAAAGATTTATTCATTTTGTTGCAGGGTTCTTTTAAAACCCCAAACCCCTTTGTAAATGGGAAAACCAAAACCCCCTTTTTCCCCTTTAAAATCGGTTTATTGATCTTTTTTTTAAAATTAAATTTAAAAATGTTTTAAATGGGGGTACCCAATTCTGAAATCCCATTTTTTAAAATTCTTTCCCTCTTTCCCGCTTTTCCCAGGAGTTTTTGTTTTTTTTTAAAATCTTGATTATTTTTAGGATTTTATATCTGATATTTCTAATCTACATGAAGGGTCTCAGAGCTGCTTTTTACCTTTTTTCCCCTTTGATTCCCCTCTTTACTACTTCTTTTTTTTCTATTTCAACTTCTTTTCCTATTATTTTTCCCAAATTGGTCATCCATTTTTGAAATTTGGTTTGGTTTGTGTGTTTTTGAGGGCTCCAAAGGTCTGTAATTCCTTTTAAAGGGTTTTTCCCAAAATGCATTTGCATTTTCAGACAATTTCTAAATTTAAAAAGTTTTTAAAAGGGGAAATTTTACATCTTTTTTCTTTCTAAAAAATTTTTTATATGTTTTCCTTTCAAACCCAAATATTTTTTGTGAAGTATTTTGTTAAATGGGTAGTTTCGTTTAACAAAGTTTTGTTTTTTCGACGTTGTGAAATGACTTTTCCCTTTTCAAAACCCCTTTTTTTTTCTTTCTTTTTCTTTTCTTTTTTCCTTTTTTAGAAGGCCATTTTTTTGTTTGTCAGTGTCATGCCGCCTTTGTGGGGAAAATCTTGAACGACATTTTTTACAACTGTCCCTGGATTTTAAAAAAGCCCTTTCCCTCATTTGTTTTTATGCATTAAATTTAAATTAATGTGCCCTTTTTTATTCTGAAAAATTTTTAAAACCCCTTTGGAATTTCATATCCGAAGGGTTTTTTTCCCAAAAGAAGATTACATTTTTATCCTGGGGGGGCTGGTAAATTTTATTTTTCCCCAAAGATCTTTGTCAGTTTTAAAAGGCATTTGTTTTTTTTTTTTGGAAGAGTTGAATTTAAATTTTTAAAAAGAAATTTGGGGAAAGGTTTTGAAAGGTCCGGGTTTAAAATTTTGAACTGTCAAAGGGCAAATGTCCTTCAATTAAAAATTTTTTGGAAAGCAAGAAATAGTCGACTACCCTGCGGGCCCTTTTGGGTGAAAGGGAATATATTGCCCCTGCGATCGCCCAGAGTCCCCCATGAAAATGCACATGTTACGTCAATGCACAGGGGTGAAAGTTTCTTTTTTCGTATTTATGAACAAAATTATCCATTTAGCATCTGTTTTTCTGTATCACTTAAAAGGATAACTTCAGGGAAAGAATTTTATGTTGCTTTCTCTTTTCCCTTGTAAAGAAATCCCGAAACGTTTCCCTTATCTGGGATTTAAAACCCCACATAGTATTACTTTTTTCGTTCGAAATAATAATTTTACAAATCAGCTTCAACGCGTTCGTCGCACCCACATTCCCCACACGCACAAAACACCGAGCGCGTACACGCACGCGCGCGTGCATGACCCCCCCCAAAAGCTTATAAAGCACGCGCAAATCGCAATAGCCACGCACGCATTTTACGTTAACGAGAAAGGGGCAACCCCACGCACGCACAAGGGAAACAAAAAACACACAAAACCCCCCAACACGCCCCGCCCCACGGAAAAATACCATGCACGCACACACAAGCAACCCCACAAACACACCCCACACCACACCCCACGCGGGAAACCTCGCACACACGACTCACGTGTTTTGTCTAATATAAAAAATGGTAGACGTTAAATGAAAGCAATTTATAGACGTTAAATGAAAAACAAAAACACACGGGCACACGAAACCGCCACCCACCCAATCACACAAAAAACATGCACACAGGCATGAAAAACACACACTTTTCGAACGCACAAAACCACAAACCCACACAAGCACACGCACAAAAGAACCGCGGAAGCACAGCGTGGCGTACGCGGGAGGGACGCCCCTCCAACACAACATGAACACCTTTCCCCACCGTAAACACCACGCAGGCACGCAAAAAAAGCAAAAAGTTAACGCCCACGCATAACCGCACGCACAAAAGCAAAATCACACACTTAACACATGCACGGCACGCACGCATGCATGCCAGCTGCAGGGATGCACGTACGCAAACACACAAACACAAACAAACTCACACGCACACACTCACACACGCACAATCACGCACAATCACGACACACACACACACACACACACACACACACACACACACACACACACACACACACACACACCATCTCCATTTCTGTGTCGGATTTTTTCTCTGTCTCCATGGTAGTTTTCGTAATGTTCATTGTTGTAGGAATATTGTTTTCTGTAATCATCCCAAATTATGACTGGGTTCCTTTCTCTGTCTCTGTAGTAGTTTTTATGTTTTACAGGAACGCAAGCCCACACGCACGAACAGATGCACACAGGGAACGTACACAGGAATGCAGTCACGCACAAAAGCACACACGCACGAAAATACACGCTTACACACGCACGCACGCAGAGACGCACACGAATGCACGCATGCGTGCAGACACGCACACACAGACTGACAAACGCATGCTTTCATATACACACGAGCAGACGGACACACGCACACACACGCACGCACACACACGCACAGATGGGCACACGCACGCACAAGAACACAGACACAAACACACGCACAGACCGCACACAAACGGAACCCCGTACCCGCGAACCCACGGATTGATGCACATACGGACAAAGGCACACACGCTTACGGACGCATGATCGCAGGCACGTAAAAAACACGCTCGCGAGCATGAACGCCCTCACGCATCAACGCGCCACCACACACGCACGCATCCAGACATACGCACGCACGCACGAACGCAGACGCAGAACGCAGATACGGACGAAGGCACATACAAGTACGGACGCATGATCGCAGGAACATACAAACCACGCTCGCGAGCACGAGCGCATGAACACACTCACGCATCCACGCGCCACCACGAACACACGCATCCAGACGTACGCACGCATGCACGAACGCACTGACGCACGAAAATAAGTAAACAAACAAAAACGTACACACGCACACGCACTAGCACAAACGCACCCGTACAAGAACAAGGAGCAGCAGGTGGACACGCAGCTCACACGCATATAGACACACACGCACACATGCACACAATCACACACGCACCCACCCATGCACTCTCGCACGAACGAACGCATATCCGCACATACACACACACACCACATACACGCAATACACACGAACACACGTACGCAAAGACGCACGCACAGAAACAAACACTCCCGCGAGCGTACGAGCAAACGGACACCTAGCACACACACGCACGCGCACGCGCGCGTGCACGCACGCGCGCGTGCATGACCGCCCAAATGCTTATAATGCACACGCACTCGCACTAGCACACGCACGCATTCACGCTAACGAGAAAGGGCACACGCACGCACGCACACAAGGAAGCAACACACACACACACACACACGCACGCACACACGGAAGTACGCATGCACGCACACACAAGCACACACAAACACACACACACGCACACGCACGCGGAAACGCTCGCACACACGTACTCACGTGTTTTGTCTAATATGAATAATGGATAGACGTTAAATGAAAGACAAAAACACACGGACCCACGCATCCACGCACCCACACAATCACACAAACACATGCACACAGGCATGAACACACACACGTACGAACGCACGACACAAGCACACGCACAAAAGAACACGCGGAAGCACAAGCGTGGGTGTACGCGCAGGCACGCACTCACACACACACATGACACACGCATCCACACACGTACACACGCACGCAGGCACGCAAGGAAAGACAAACGTTAACGCACACGCATAACCGCACGCACACGCAAACTCACGCACACTTCAACACATGCACGCACGCACGCATGCATGCCAGCTTGCAGGGATGCACGTACGCAAACACACAAACACAAACAAACTCACACGCACACACTCACACACGCACAATGACGCACAATGACGCACACACACACACACACACACACACACACACACACACACACACACACACACACACACACACACACACACGCACACGCACGCACGCACGCACGCACGTACACAGGCACAGTAGACAAGCACACGTACGAATGCACGAACACAGGACTCGCGTACGTGGGCAAGCGCCTCTCTCGGACGCAGCACATACACACACGCACAAAAGCACACAACGCGTACACGCACGTGCGCGTGCATGACCGCCCGAAGTGCACAAGCACTCGCACTAATACACGCACGCACTCACGCTAACGAGAAAGAGCGCACGATCGCACGCACAGAAGCAAGCAAACACACACACACGCACGCACGGACGGAAGTACGCATGCACGCAAACACAAGCACAGAAGCGCACACACACGGCTTGCACACGCTCGCACACACGCACTCAGGCGTTACTTCTAATATCAATAATGATAGACGTTAAATGAAGGACACAAACAAACGGACACACGCATCCACACACCCAGGCACCCACACACAGACAGACAGACAGACAGACACACACACACACACACACACACACACACACACACACACACACACACACACACACACAAACACACACACACACAAAGCACACACAACGCCACAAGCACACGCACAAAGAACCGCGGAAGCATAGGCGTGTGCGCACTCGGACATACATACGCACACACTCACACGCACCTACGCAAGCATATGCACACCAAACGCAATACGGACACACGCAAAGCACACCTACACGCACACACCCACACTCGACATACATACGCACACGCCGCACCAACGCAGCACGCACAGCAAGATACGCGAGCACACGCAACACCGCAGTACACACGCAATACGCACACACACACACACACACACACACACACAACACACACACACACACACACACACACACACAGCACACACAAGCCACAACGCACACAACGCACAAAGAACCCGCGGAAGCATAGGCATAGGACACGCACACACGCAAACGCACACACGGACACACACACACACACACACACACACACACCACACACACACACTACACACAACAACGCACACACACGCCACAAGCACACGCACAAGAACCCGCGGAAGCATAGGCGTAGGCGCACTCGCAGGCACGCACTCACTCACACACATACAGACACACACATTCACACACGCACTACGCAAGCATATTCACACAAAAGCAAACACGCACACAACCAGCAAAGCACACGCTCACACGCACACACCCGGATATACATACGCACACGCACACGCACACGCACGCACGCAAGCAAGCGCACACCCATGCATGCAAGCATAAACGCGTGCACACGAACACACGCAGATACGCACACACGCAAATACGCACACACGGACACACACACACACACACACACACACACACACACACACCACACACACGCACACACGCACGCACGCACGCACGCACGCACGCACACGCACGCGTTCTGCTGTTTCAATGAAATTTGTACCACATTTGAAAAATAAACGACTTTTGGGTTCTATTTTGGAAAATATTAGTATTTTCGTCTTTCCGATGTTAATTAGTAACCCCCACTCTTTACAATATGAATGTAATTGGTCTAATTTTGATTGTAAACCTAGTTTTGATGTTGCAAGGTACTCCTCTGCATACAATAAAGCAGATACTCTTGTATTGCTTGAATGACCCAGTGATGGTGAAGCCTCAGTATCCTAATGTTGGACTCAAGGAGTTTCCTTGCAAAATTCCTCTTCGTACATATACTGAATAGCAGGCTCGTTTTTACCAACTAAAAAGATTTGTGCATTTGTGTACATGTTTTTGACTAATCAAACCATCTACCCCGAATGCCAAATCTTTGTAATTTTATTAATAACCCTTCATGGGAAATGTTATCAAATGCTTTCTGAAAAGCGACAAAGCATGTATACAATCTGCCGTTACGCGATTTTTTATGTATGGTCTACTATACTTTTTAAGACAAAAATGTGATCTGCAGTTCTGTGTTTTATTTCTGAAACCTGCTCGTACATAAAAGATTATTTGAGTCCAAATGATTGTTTATTCGAGTATTTAGTATTTGGCATAATAACGTTGCTTAATGCATAATTAAGAGTTATTCCCATGTAGTTGCTAGGGTTCGTTTTGTCTCCTCCTTTGTAAATAGGAACCGAAAGGCCCCTTTTCCATAAATCTGGATATTGATCAGTTTTTAAAATTGAATTTGAAATGTTTTTCAATGTGGGTAGCAATTCTGAAATCCCAGTTTTTTAAAATTCATTCCTCATCCCGTCTATTCCAGGAGATTTGTTCTTTTCTAAATTCTTGATTACTTTTAGGATTTCTATATCTGATATCTCATAATCTACATGAACGTCACTCAGAGCTGCTTTCTTACCTTTATTCCCTTGATTCTCCTCTATTACTACTTCTTTATTTTCTATTTCAACTTCTTTTCCTATCACTTTTCCAATGTGTCATCCATCTTTTGATTGGTAGGTGTTGTGTGTGTTCTTGAGTCTCCATGGTCTGTAATTCCTTTAAGGTTTTCCAAACTGCATTTGGATTTTCAGACAAGATTCTATTCAATAAAGTTATTAAATTGGCATTGTACAGTCTCTTTTTCTTTCTAATAATTTTGTTATATGTTTTCCTTGCACACGAAATATTTTTGGTGAAGTATTTTGTTAAATGACTAGTGCGTTTAACAAGATTTAGTTTCTCGACGTTGTGATTGACATTCCTTATCAAACCACTTTTTATTCTTCTTTTTCTATTCTTCCATTTTCTTTTATAGAAGGCAATACTTTGTTTGCCAGTGTCATGCAGCATTTGTGTGAACTCTTGAAAGACATTATTTACAACTGTCGTGGATTTAAAATGCTTCTCGTCATCTGTTATAGTGTCATTAATTGACTTAATGTGCTTTTTCATTCTGAAGATTTTAATACCCTTAGGAATTTCATATCCGAGTTTTCATCCCAAAAGAAGATTACATTTTTATCCTGCGAGTCATGGTATTCTATTTCCACATGATCTTTGTCAGTTAATTGGCATTTAGTTTTGTATGGAAGATGTTGATTAATTTTTAACGATATTGGGCAATGGTCTGAATGGTCTGTTAAATTATGAACTGTCATGTCTAATATGTCCTTCAATAATTTTTGTGAACGCAAGAAATAGTCGACTACACTGCAGCCTTTGGGTGTGAAGCAAGTATATTGCCCTGCAGATCGCCCAGAGTCCTCCCATGTAAAATGCACATGTTACAGTCAATGCACAGGGATGAAAGTTTTTTTTATATTTATCCATTTAGCATCTGTTTGCTGTATCACTTAAAGGATAATCTTCAGGCAAAGAATGTATGTTGCTTTCTCTTTCCATTGTAATGAAATCAGGAATCGTTCCTGATCTGGCATTAAAATCCCCACATAGTATTACTTGTTCGTTCGTATATAATAATTTTACAAGATCAGCTTCTATATTATCCCAAATTTTATTTGTGTAATCTTTTCCAAAAGATGAGTTTTCGGGTGGTAGATATACACTGCCTATAAAAAATGTTTTACCTGTTACTTTCATTTTTAACCAAACAATGTCACTATTATTCTGAGGTAATAGAGTAATAAATTCTCTTAGGCGTTGCTTAATAAAAATTGAAATCCCCCTGATGCTTTTTGAGCCCTTGCGCTTTTAGAACGACAGTAATGTATACCAGGTGCAAAATTTGGTATTTGTGTTTTGCTGTAAGAGTCCTTATTCAAATGCGTTTGCTGTATGAATATGATATTGTATTTCGATATTATTTCAATTACCTCATCCTCTTCAAATTTATTGAGTTTTTCACCATTAATTGTTTCTTTGATACCTTTTATGTTCCAAGAAATAATTTTTATATCATTAATCCTCATTGTCATTTAAGGGTGATGTTTGTTCATGTTGCAGTTGTGTAATATCTTTTTATTATTTTTCTTCTTGGGGTTATTTTGTTTATCTATGTATCTATTGCACATTCTCAATTGTAGTATCTATCTTATTTTCTCCATGTTTTGTAGTCGTGAAGTCCCCTTTTTTCGTATTATCTCTCGTATCGCCCATGGAAGTGGAAATGCTGATTTCTGTTCTTGACTTCATTTCTATTGTTTCTTTCCCGTTCGTCTTGGTAACTTTCGTCACAGACACGTTGGTTTCTGTAATTATACCGATTTTTGACTTGATTTCCTTCCCCGTCTCCATTGTAGGCTTGTTTTGCAGAGTTGGAGAAGTCTTGTTCTCTGTATTCATACCCATTTCTGCCTCGGTTTCCTGCCCTGTCTCCATGATAGCTTACATGTGGTTCATAGTTGTAGCTGTCTTGTTTCCTGAAACCCTCTCCGTTTCTGTGTCGGTTTCCTCTCCTGTCTCCATTGTATCGTTCGTATTGTTTAATGTTGTAGAAGTATTGTTTTCTGTAACCATCTCCATTTCTGGGTCGGTTTACTTCCCTGTCTCCATTGTATCGTTCGTATTGTTCATTGTTGTAGAGATATTGTTTTCTGTAACCATCTCCATTTCTGAGTCGGTTTCCATATCTGATGTCATGGTAGTTTTCGTATTGTTCATTGTTGAAGAGGTATAGTTTTCTGTGACCATCTCCATTTCTGTGTCGGTTTTCTTCTCTGTCTCCATGGTAGTTTTCGTAATGTTCATTGTTGTAGGAATATTGTTCTCTGTAATCATCCCAAATTATGACTGGGTTCCTTTCTCTGTCTCTGTAGTAGTTTTTATGTTTTACAGGAACGCAAGCCCACACGCACGAACAGATGCACACAGGGAACGTACACGCGCATGTACACAGGAATGCAGTCACGCACAAAAGCACACACGCACGAAAATACACGCTTACACGCACGCACGCAGAGACGCACACGAATGCACGCATGCGTGCAGACACGCACACACAGACTGACAAACGCATGCTTTCATATACACACGAGCAGACGGACACACGCACACACACGCACGCACACACACGCACAGATGGGCACACGCACGCACAAGAACACAGACACAAACACACGCACAGACCGCACACAAACGGAACCCCGTACCCGCGAACCCACGGATTGATGCACATACGGACAAAGGCACACACGCCTACGGACGCATGATCGCAGGCACGTAAAAAACACGCTCGCGAGCATGAACGCCCTCACGCCTCAACGCGCCACCACACACGCACGCATCCAGACATACGCACGCACGCACGAACGCAGACGCAGAACGCAGATACGGACGAAGGCACATACAAGTAC
Organism: Conus ventricosus; assembly: GCA_018398815.1. Taxonomy (NCBI): domain Eukaryota; kingdom Metazoa; phylum Mollusca; class Gastropoda; order Neogastropoda; family Conidae; genus Conus; species Conus ventricosus. The sequence continues at coordinate 78,638 of JAFLJL010006787.1, forward strand.
CGACGCATGATCGCAGGCACGTACAAACCACGCTCGCGAGCACGAGCGCATGAACACATCACGCATCCACGCGCCACCACGAACACACGCATCCAGACGTACGCACGCATGCACGAACGCACTGACGCACGAAAATAAGTAAACAAACAAAAACGTACACACGCACACGCACTAGCACAAACGCACCCGTACAAGAACAAGGAGCAGTAGGTGGACACGCAGCTCACACGCATATAGACACACACCCACACATGCACACAATCACACATGCACTCTCGCACGAACGAACGCTTATCCGCACATACACACACACACACACACACACACACACACACACAACACACACACACACACACACACACACACACACATACACATAAACGTACCCAGGGACACACATACACACACACACACAAACACGCAATACACACGAATACACGTACGCAAAGACGCACGCACAGAAACAAACACTCCCGCGAGCGTACGAGCAAACGGACACCTAGCACACACACGCACACAAACACATACGCACGCACATAAACGCAAAAAACACACATGCTCACACTTCCACACACGAACGCACGCACGAAGGCATCAAAAGAGCACACGCACCTACGCAAGCATGTTCACACAAAACGACACACGCACACGCGCACACGCTCAAAAACACACTCGGACATACACACGCACATACGCGAACGCACCCACGCACGCATGCATGCACGCATACACGCGCACACGCACACACACACACAACACACACACACACACACACACACACACACAACACACACACACACGCGCGCGCGCGCGCAGATAAGCACACACGCGTACACCAAACACACACGGACACACACACACACTCACACACACACACACACACACACACACACACACACACACACAACACACACACACACACACAACACACGCACGCACGCACGCACGCACGCACGCACTGGTAGTCAAGCACACTTACCAACGCACGCACACACGACTCGCGTAAGTGGGTAAGCGCGTTCGCTCGCACGCACATACACACACGCACAAAAACACACGAGCGCGTACACGCACGCGCGCGT